>PITA01024920.1:0-25366 GCA_004023965.1 Spilogale gracilis
ATGTCAGACCTTTCCACAGAAACCTGGCAAGCCAGAAAGGGCTGGCAAGACACATTCAGGAAATTACATGACAAGAATATGCAACCAAGGATAATGTATCCAGCAAGGTTGACTTTCAAAATGGAAGGAGAAATAAAGAGCTTCCAAGACCGCCAAGGTCTAAAAGATTATGCAACCACCAAGCCAGCACTACAAGAAATGCTAAGAGGGGTCCTATAGAGGAGAAATGAACCCAAGAGTGACACAAAACAGAGATTTACAGAAGTAATCTATAGAAACATGAACTCCACAGGCAACATGATGTCAATACAAACGTATCTATCAATAATCACTCTCAATGTGAACAGCCTAAATGCTCCAGTAAAAAGACACAGGGTTGCAGACTGGATAAAACGACAGGACCCATCCATATGCTGTTTACAAGAGACTCATCTGGAATCTAAAGACACCTCCAGATTGAAAGTGAGGGGATGGAAGACCATCTTTCATGACAATGGACCCCAAAAGAAAGCTGGGGTAGTGATTCTCATATCAGACAAATTGGATTTTAGTCTAAAGACTGTAGTCAGAGACACAGAAGACACTACATCATTCTTAAAGGGTCTATACATCAAGAAGATCTAACAATTGTAAATATTTAAGCCCCCAACATGGGAGCAGCAAACTACATAAGCCAACTATTAAACAAAATAAAGAATCATATTGATGCGAATACATTAATTATAGGAGATCTTAACACACCACTCTCAGCAATGGATAGATCATCTAAACAGAAAATCAACAGAAAAACAAGAGCCTTGAATGACACATTGGACCAGATGGATCTCATAGATATATTCAGAACATTCCACCCTAAAACAGCAGAATACTCATTCTTCTCGAGTGCACATGGAACTTTCTCCAGAATAGACCACATACTAGGGCACAAATCAGGGCTCAACCAATACCAGAAGATTGAAATTATTCCCTGCATATTCTCTGACCACAATGCCGTGAAACTGGAACTCAACCACCATAAAAAGTTCAGGAGAAAATCAAACACTTGGAAGCTAAAGGCGATCCTGCTCAAGAATATGTGGATCAACCAAAAAATCAAAGAAGAACTGAAACACTTCATGGAAACCAATGAGAATGAAGATACGTCGATCCAAAACCTATGGGATACAGCAAAGGCAGTCCTAAGGGGGAAATTCATAGCCATCCAAGCCTCACTCAAAAAAATTGAATAATCCCGAATACATCAACACTCATTACACCTTAAAAAACTGGAAAATCAACAAAAAATTAAACCAACCCCCCACACAAGGTGGGAAATAATAAGGATTAGAGCAGAGATGAATGAATCAAAAACTAGAGATACAGTAGAACACATCAACAAAACTAGAAGCTGGTTCTTTGAAAGAATCAATAAGATTGATAAACCATTGGCCAAACTAATCCAAAAGAAAAGGGAGAAGACCCAAATTAACAAAATCATGAATGAAAGGGGAGAGATCACGACTAACACCGAGGAAATAGAAACAGTCATCAAAAATTACTATCAACAATTATATGCCAATATGTTTAACAACCTAGAAGAGATGGATACATTCCTAGAAACCTATAAACTACCAAGACTGAAACAGGAAGACATTGACAATTTGAATAGACCTATATCTAGTAATGAGATTGAAGCAGTGATCAAAAACCTCCCCAAAAACAAGAGTCCAGGACCAGACAGATTCCCTGGGAATTCTACCAAACATTCAAAAAAGAAATAACACCTATTCTTCTGAAACTCTTTCAAAAAATTGGAGCGGAAGGAAAACTTCCAGACTCATTCTATGAAGCCAGCATCACTCTAATCCCCAAACCAGACAAAGACCCCATCAAAAAGGAGAACTTCAGACCAATATTGCTGATGAATATGGATGCCAAGATTCTCAACAAGATCCTTGCCAACAGGATCCAAAAATACATTAAAAAGATTATCCACCATGACCAGATGGGTTTTATCCCAGGGATGCAGGGGTGGTTTAACACTCGCAAAACAATCAACGTGATAGAACAAATTAATAAGAGAAGAGAGAAGAACCACATGGTACTCTCAATAGATGCAGAAAAGGCATTTGACAAAATACAACATCCGTTCCTGATCAAAACTCTTCAAAATATAGGGATAGAGGTAACATTTCTCAACCTCATAAAATCTATCTACAAAAAACCCACGGTGAATATCATCCTCAACGGGGAAAAACTGACAGCCTTCCCTCTGAGATCAGGAACAAGACAAGGATGCCCACTCTCACCACTGTTAAACATAGTGTTAGAAGTCCTAGCAACAGCATTCAGGCAACAGAAAGAAATAGAAGGTATCCAGCTTGGCAAAGAGGAAGTCAAACTCTTTCTCTCTGCAGATGACATGATACTCTATGTGGAAAACCCAAAAGACTCTACCCCCAAACTACTAGAACTCATACAACAATTTGGTAATGTGGCAGGATACAAAATCAATGCACAGAAATCAATTGCATTCATATACACTAACAATGAAAAAATAGAAAGGGAAATCAGAGAATCGATTCCGTTTACTATAGCACCAAAAACTATAAGATACTTAGGAATAAACCTAACCAAAGAAGTCAAGGATCTGTACTCGAGGAACTACAGAACACTCATAAGAAATTGAAGAAGTCACAAAAAGATGGAAGAGCATTCCATGCTCATGGATCGGAAGAATAAACACTGTCAAAATGTCTATACTGCCCAGAGCAATCTATACTTTCAGTGCCATTCTGATCAAAATTCCACCAACATTCTTCAAGACGTTGCAACAAACAATCCTAAAATTTATATGGAACCAAAAAATACCCCGAATCGCTAAGGAATTGCTGAAGAAGAAAAGCAAAGCTGGGGGCATCTCATTACCTGACTTCAGGCTTTATTACAAAGCTGCGATCACCAAGACAGCATGGTACTGACACAAAAACAGAGAAATAGAGCAATGGACCAGAATGAAGAGCCCACATATGGACCCACAAATCTATGGTCAAATCATCTTTGACAGAGCAGGAAAAAATATCCAGTGGAAAAAAGACAGTCTCTTCAATAAATGGAACTGGGAAAATTGGACAGCTACATATAGAAGAATGAAAGTAGACCATTCTCTTACACCACACACAAAGGCAAACTCGAAATGGATGAAAGACCTCAACGTGAGGCAGGAATCCATCAAAATCCTGGAAAAGAACATAGGCAGTAACCTCTTTGACATCGGCCACAGCAACTTCTTTCAAGACACGTCTCTAAAGGCAAAGGAGACAAAAGCGAAAATGAACTTCTGCGACTTCATCAAAATAAAAAGCTTCTGTGCAGCAAAGGAAACAATCAACAAAACAAAGAGGCAACCCACAGAATGGGAGAATATATTTGCAAATGACACGACAGACAAAGGGCTGGTATCCAAGATCTATAAAGAACTACTCAAACTCAACATCCAAAAAGAAGACGAACGCATCAAAAAATGGGCAAGAGACGTGAAGAGGCACTTCTCCATAGAAGATATACAAACAGCTAACAGACACATGAAAAAATGTTCAGCGTCACTAGCTATCAGGTAAATTCAAATCAAAACCACACTGAGATACCACCTTACACCAGTCAGAATGGCCAAAATTAACAAGCCAGGAAACAACAAGTGTTGGAGAGGCTACGGAGAAAGGGGAACCCTCTTACACTGTTGGTGGGAGTGTAAACTGGTGCAGCTGCCTTAAAAAATTGAAAATAGAGCTACCCTATGACCCTGCAATTGTACTACTGGGCATTTACCCCAAAGGTACAGATGTAGTGAAAAGAAGGACCATATGTACACCAATGTTCATCTAGGCAATGGCCACAATTGCCAAACGTGGAAAGAGCCAAGGTGCGCTTCAACAGATGAATGGATAAAGAAGATGTGGTACATATATACAATGGAATACTATGCCTCCATCAGAAAGGATGAATATCCAACTTTTGTAGCAACATGGACTGGATTGTAGGGAGATTATGCTGAGTGAAATAAGCCAAGAAGAGAAAGTCAAGTATCACATGGTTTCACTTACTTGCGGTGCATGAGGGGTAACCTAAAGGACAGTGGGAGAAGGAAAGTAAATGGGAAGTAGGGTAATCCTGGGAGAGAAATGAAACAACAGTCTTTGGACACAGAAACAAACTGAGGGACTTGGAGGGAGGGGGTGGAGGGATGGGAGAGCCTGATGGTGGGTTGGGGGCACCTGTTGCATGGAGCACTGGGTGTGGGGGAATGGGGAATGAATCTTAGAACACTGGGGGAAAAATTTAAGTAACAACAAAAAAAAGTTGTATATTCATCCTTTCTGATGGAGGCGTAGTATTACATTGTATATATGTACCACATCTTCTTTATCCATTTATCTGTTGAAGGGCACCTTGGCTCTTTCCACAGTTTGGCGATTGTGGCCATTGCTGCTATGAACATTGGGGTACATATGGCCCTTCTTTTCACTCTATCTGTATCTTTGGGGTAAATGCCCAGTAGTGCAATTGCAAGGTTATAGGGTAGCTCTATATTTAATTTTTTAAATATTTTATTTATTTATTTGACAGAGAGAAACACAGCTAGAGAGGAAACACAAGCAGGGGGAGTGAGAGAGGGAGAAGCAGGCTTCTGGCTGAGCAGAGAGCCCGATGTGGGGCTCGATCCTGGGTCTCCAGGATCATGATCTGAGCCAAAGGCAGTCACTTAACCAACTGAACCACCCAGGCGCCCCTATATTTAATTTTTAAAGGAATCTCCACACTGTTTTCCACAGCGGCTGTACCAACTTGCATTCCCACCAACAGTATAAGAAGGTTCCCTTTCTCTGCAGCCTCTCCAACACTTGTTTCCTGACTTGTTAATTTTGGACATTCTGGGTCTCTGGGATCATGACCTGAGCCGAAGGCAGTTGCTTAACCAACTGAGCCACCCAGGCGACCCTCTAGGGATAAATTTAACCAAGGCAGTGAAAGACCTGCGTGATAAAATAAAAAATGTAGGACATTGATGAAAGAAATTGATGATGACACAAAAGAAGTAGAAAGACATACCATGCTCATGAACTGGAGGAATTAATACTGTTCAAATGCCCATACTACCCAAAACAATCTACAGATTCAGTCTAATCTGTATAAAAATACTAATGGTATTTTTCACAGAACTAGAACAAATAATCCTAAAATTTGTGTGGAAACATTAAAAAAATCTGAAAAGCTAAAACAATCCTGAGAAAAAAGGACAAAGCTGGAGGCATCATACCAGGTTTTAAAGTAAACTACAAAGTTTTATAATCAAAACAGTGTAGTATTGGCAGGAAAATGGACACAGAGATCAATGAAACAAACCATGAGAGACTCTTACCTATAGGAAACAAGCTGAGAGTTCCTAGAGGGGAAGCCTGAGGGGGATGGGGTAATTAGTTGATGGACATAAAGGAGGACATGTGATATGAGCACTGGTTGTTATATGCAACTGATGAATTATTGAACTCTACATCTGAAACTTATGTACTTTATGTTGGTTAATTGAATTTAAATTAAAAAAACAATGGAACAGAATAGAGAGCCCATAAATAAATCTATGCTGGTATGGTCAAACAACAACACAGGAAACAAGAATATGCAATGGAGAAAAGTCAGTCTCCTCAACTCATGGTGTTGGGAAAATTGGACCACTATGTGAAAAAGAATGAAATTCGACTGCTTTTTTACACCATATATAAAAAATAAAGTCAAAATGAAACAAAAACTTACACGTAAGACCTGAAATCCTAAAATTCCCATAAGGAAACATAGGCAGTATTTGACATTGGTCTTAGTGATATTTCTTGGATCTTTCTCTTCAGGCAAGATGAATAGAAGCAAAAATAAGCAATGGGACCACATAAAACTAAAAAGGCTTTTACACAGCAAAGGAAACCACTGACAAAAAAGGCAACCTACTGAATACAAGAAGATATTCTCAAATGGTCCAATGAGTTGGCCTATCCAGTAAAGGGTTAACATCCAAAATGTAAAAAGAACTCCTACAACTCAGTATAAAAAACAATGTGATTTAAAAATAGGCACAGGAACTGAATAGACAGTTTTTCAAAGAATGCATACTGATGGCCAACAGACACATGAAAAGATGCTCAACATCACTCATCACCAAGGTGATGCAAATCAAAACCACAATGAGATATTACTTCATACCTGTCAGAATGGTTACTAAAAAAGATTAAGTGTTGGCAAAGATGTGGAGAAAATGTAACTTTGTGTACTGTTGGTGGGAAAGGTGCAGTCACTCTGGTAGACAGTATGTAGATTCCTCAAAAAGCTAAAAATAAAGATACCATCTAATTCCACTTTTTTATTGCATTCTTTTATTTTTTTCAGTGTTCCAAGATTCATTACCCATGCCCCACACCTAATTTGTGCCCTCAATACCCACCACCAAGCTCACGCATCCCCCTACCCCCTCCCTTCCAAAATCCTCAGATTGCTTCTGAGTCCAAAGTCTCTCATGTTTCATCCCCCTCTCTGATTTGCCCCAATTCACATGTCCTTTCCTTTCCTTCTCCCACTGTCCTCCATATTACTCCTTATGCTCCACAAGTTAAGTGGAACCATGTGATATTTGACTTTTTCTGCTTGGTTCATTTCACTCAGCATAATCTCCAGTCCGGTCCATGTTGCTACAAAAGTTGGGTATTCATTCTTTCTGATGGAAGTGTAACATTCCATTGTGTATATGGACCACATCTTGTTTATCCATTCATCTGTTGAAGGGTACCTTGGCTCTTTCCACAGTTTGGCGATTATGGCCATTGCTGCTATGAACATTGGGGTACATATGGCCCTTTTTTCACTACATCTGCATCTTTGGGGTAAATACCCAGTAGTGCAATTGCTGGGTCATACGATAGCTCTATTTTTAATTTTTTAAAGAATCTCCACACTATTTTCCAAAGCAGCTGTACCAACTTGCATTTCCACCAACAGTTTAAGAGGGTTCCCCTTTCTCCACAGCCTCTCCAACACTTGTTTCCTGTCCTGGTAATTTTGGCCAAACTGACTGGTGTAAGGTGGTATCCCAATGTGGTTTTGACTTGAATTTCCCTGATAGTAATTCCACTTTTAGGTATTTATCCAGAGAAAATGAAAACACTAGTTTGAAATGACATATGCACCCTTATATTTGCTGCAGTATTATTTACGATAGCCAGAATGTGGAAGCAACCTAAAGGTTTATTGAGAGATGAATGGATAAAGGAGAAGTGGTATATGTATACTATGGACTATTACTCAGCCATAAAAAATGGAATCTTGCCATTTTTGACAACAGGGATGAACTTAAAGGATATTATGTTAATTGAAATAAACAGAGTAAGACAAATACTCTGATTTCACTTACATGTGGTATCTAAAAACAAAGCAAAACAGAACTGGAATGATAAATACAAAGAATTAAACTGGTAATTGCCGAAGGGGATGAACAAAATAGGTACAGGGGATTATGAGATACAGTCTCCCAGTTAGAAAATAAATAAGATAGGAAGATAATGTATAGCATAGGGATATAGTCAGTAATACAGTAACAACTTTCTAAATGGTAACTAGATCTGTTATGTGATAATCCTTTCATATACTTACTGTATATAAATATTTAATCACAGTGGTATATATCTAAAACTAACATTTTATGTGAATTAATCTTCACTAAAAATAATTTTTACCTTGGGGTACCTGGGCAGCTCAGTTGTTAAGCATCTGCCTTCGGCTCAAGTCATGATCCCAGGGTGCTGGGATTGAGACCCATATCAGGCTCCCTGCTTAGCAGGAAGCCCACTTCTCCCTCTCCCACTCCCCCTGCTTTTGTTCCCTCTCTCGCTGTGCCTCTCTCTGTCAAGTAAATAAAATCTTTAAAAAATAATTTTGACCTCTAAATTCATTAGGAATGTTAGCCTATAATTTTCTTGTAGCATCCTTATCTGGCTTGGGTATCAGGGTAATGCTGGTTTCCTAAAATCAATTTGAAACTGTTTCTTCAGTTTTTGGAAGAATTTGAGAAGGATTGGCATTAATTCTTTAAATGTTTGTTAGAAATCACAAATGAATCCATGTGGTTCTGGGTTTTTTGTGTAAGGACGTTTTTGGTTTCTGATTCAGTATCTTTTTTCACTGTTGGTCTGTTCAGATTTTCTATCCTAATTTAGTGTTGCTAGGTTATGTGTGTTTAGAAGTTAATCAATTTCGGGTTTTCCACATAGAGTATCATGTCATCTGCAAAGAGAGAGAGTTTGACTTCTTCTTTGCCAAGTTGAATACCTTTTATTTCTTTCTGTTGTCTGATTGCTATTGCTAGGACTTCTAACACTATGTTGAACAGTAGTGGTAAGAGTGGGCATCCTTGCCTTGTTCCTGATCTCGGAGGGAAGGCTCTCTGAGAATGATATTCACTGTGGGTTTTTTGTAGATAGATTTTATAAGGTTGAGGAGTGTTCCCTCTATCCCTATTCTTTGAAGAGTTTTGATCAGGAACGGATGTTGTATTTGGCAAAAGCCCTTTCTGCATCAGTTGAGAGTACCCTGTGGTTCTCTCTTCTCTTATTGATTTGTTCTGTCATGTTGATTGATTTGCGAGTGTTGAACCACCCTTGCATCCCTGGGATAAAACCCACCTGGTCATGGTGGATAATCTTTTTAATTTATTGTTGGATCCTGTTAACAAAAAAAAAAAGAAAGAAATTAATCAATTTCTTCTAAATCATCTAATTTATTGGCATATAATTGTTTGTGATAACCTCTTATATTCCTCTGTGTCTGTTGTATCAGTTTTAATGCCTTTTCTTCCATTGTTTGCTTTGAGTCTTATTTAATAGTCCATTTAGCCAACATGTAGTACATCGTTAGTTTTCGATGTAGTGGTCAGCCATTCATTAGTTATGTATAACACCCAGTGCTCATCACAACACATGTCCTCCTTAATACCCACATCAGATTAACCCAGTCCCTCACTCCCCTCCCTTCTGTAACCCTCAGTTTGTTTCTCAGAGTCCAGAGTCTTTCATGGTTCATCTCCCTCTCTGATTTCTCCCCCTTTGGTTCTCCCTCCTTTCCCCTGTGGTCCTCCACTCTATTCCTTATGTTCCACATATGCATGAAACATAGGATAATTGACTTTCTCTTCTTGGCTTATTTAACTCAGCTTCACACTCCTCCAGTTCCATCCATGTCGATGTAAATGGTGGGTATTCATCCTTTCTGATGGCTGAGGAATATTCCATTGTATATATGGACCACATCTGCTTTAACCATTTGTCTGTTGAGGGAAGCATCTCAGCTCCCTCCACAGTTTGGTGATTGTGGCCATTGCTGCTATGAAAATTGGGGTACATGTGCCCCTTCTTTTTCACTACATCTGTATCTTCAGGGTAAATACCCAGGAGTGCAGTTGCTGGGTCATAGGGTAGCTCTATTTTTAACATCTTGACAAGGGAACCTCCATACTCTTTTCCAAAGCAGCTGTACCAACTTGCATTCCCACCAACAGTGTAAGAGGGTTCCACTTTCTCCACAGCCTTCCCAACACTTGTTTCCTGTCTTGTTAATTTTTGTCATTCTAACTGTAAGGTGCTATCTTGTGGTTTTGACTTATATTTCCCTGGGGGTTAATGCTGAACATTTTTTCATGTGCCTTGTTAGCCATTTGTGTGTTATCTGTGGAGAAATGTCTGCTCATGTCTTCTGGGGTTTTTTGGCTGTTGAGTTTGAGGAGTTCTTTATAGATCGTGGATATCAGCTCCTTATCTGTAGTGTCATTTGCAAACATCCTCTCCCAGTCCCTGGGTGGCCTCTTTGTTTTGTTGACTGTTTCCTTTGCTGTGCAGATGATTTTTATCTTGATGAAGTGTCAATAGTTCATTTTTGCTTTAGTTTCTCTTGCCGTTAGAGATGTGTCTTGAAAAAAATTGCTGTAGCTGATGTCAAAGAGGTTGCTGCCTGTGTTCTCAGCTCTAGAATTTTAATGGGTTCTTGTCTCACATTTAGGTATTTCATCCATTTTGAATTTATTTTTGCATAAGAAAGTGGTCTGTTTTCATTCTTCTGTATGTAGCGGTCCAATTTTCCCAGCACCATTTATATATTTTTTTCTATTGGATATTCTTTCTTGCTTTGTCAAAGATTAGTTAACCATAGAATTGAGGGTCCATTTTTGGACTCTCTGTTTTGTTCCATTGATCTATGTGTCTTCCTTTATGCCAATACCATACTGTCTTGGTGATTACAGCTTTGTAATAGAGGTTGAAATCTGGCAATGTGATGCCCCCAGCTTTTTGTTTCTCAACATTCCCTTGGCAATTTAGAGGCTTTTCTGGTTCCCAGCAAATTTCAGGATTATGTGTTCCAGCTCTTTGAAAAATGTCGATGGTCGGGGCACCTGGGTGGCTCAGTTGGTTAAGCGACTGCCTTCGGGTCAGGTCATGATCCCGGAGACCCGGGACCGAGCCCCGCATCAGGCTGCCTGCTCGGCAGGAAGCCTGCTTCTCTCTCTGTCAAATAAATAAATAAAATCTTAAAAAAATGTCAATAGTATTTTGATCAAGATTTCATTGAAAATGTGGGTTTCTCTGGGCACTATAGACATTTTCACAGTGTTTATTCTTCCAGTCCAATGGTATGGAATGTTTTTCCATCTCTTTGTGTCTTCCTCAGTTTTTCATCAGTGTTTTGTAGTTTCTAGAGTTTGGATCCTTTATCTCCTTGGTTCTGTTTATTCCTAGGTCTCTAATGGTTTTTGGTGCTATTGTAAATGAACTGAATGCTCCCATGAAAAGACATAAGGTTTAAGATTGGATAAAAAAGCAGGAATCATCCATATGCTGTGTACAAGAGACTCATTTTGATCCTAGAGACCCTTCCAGATGGAAAGGGATGGAGAATGACTTACAACACTAGCAGACCTCAAAAGAAAGCTGGGGTGGCAATCCTCATATCAGACTAATTAGGTTTTAAACCAAAGACTGTAGTAGTAAGAGGTGTAGAGAGACACTATATCATACTTAAAGTGTCTGTCCAAGAAGAAAATCGAACAGTTGTAAATATCTATGCCCCCAACATGGGAGCAGCCAGTTATATAAACCAACTTATAACCAAAATAAACATATTGATAATATTACATTATTAGTAGGAGACTTCAATACTTCACTCACAGTAATGGACAAATCATCTAAGCAGAAGATCAACAGAGAAATAAGAGCTTTGAAGGACGCCTTGAACCAGATGGGCTTCATAGATACATTCAGAACATTCCATCCTAAAACAACAAAATACTCATTCGTCTCAAGCTTTCTCCAGAATAGATATACTGGGTCATAAATCAGGTCTCAGCTGATACCAAAAGATTGAAATTATTCCCTGCATATTTTCAGATCACAGAGCTTTGAAACTAGAACCCAACCACAAGAAAAAATTTAGAAGGAACTCAAACTCTTGGAGTTTAAAGGGCATCCTGCTAAAGAATGAATGGGTCAACCAGAAAATTAAAGAAGCACTCAAACAATTCATGTAAACCAATGAAAATGAAAACACATTGGTCCAAAATCTATGAGATACTGCAAGGGTGGTCCTTAGAGAGAAGTACATAGCCATCCAAGCCTCTCTCAAAAAATTAGCATCTTATCTTGTCTTGTACTCTCACTAAAGCTGTGTCAGTGTTGTTTATCTTTTAAAAAAAAAAAGGACAGCTCTTAGTTTTGTTGGGTTTTTTTTTCTCTACTTTTTTCACTTTTATTTCAGTTCTAATACTGGAATTTCCTTTTAAATTTGAGTTTCATTTGTTCTTTTTTATTTCTTTGAGGTGTATTTATTTGAACTCCTTGTTTTCCTCATATGAATGTTTATTGGTAGAAGCTTCCCTCCAGAACTGCTTTTTGTGGAATCCCATCAGTTTTGGTATGTGTTGCTTCCATTTTCATGTTTCCCAATATTCTGTCATTTTCTTTTGATTTCTTCTGTGATCCATTGATTGTTCTAGAGTGTGTTATTTAGTTTTTAGTTTTCAGGTATTTATAGATTTTATCACTTTCCTCTGTTGATTTTTAGTTTCATAACCGTGGTTGGAAAAGACACTTGGTATGATTTCAGTCTTCTTAAATTTGCTAATAATTGTTCATACTGTACATCCTGAAGCTATTCCATCTGCACTTGAGAAGAATATGTCTTTCGCTTCTGTTGGGTGGAACATCTGTAAATGTCTTTTAGGTCTATTTGGCCCAATGTGTATGGTTCAATTGTGATGTTTACTAGTTAATTTTCTGTCTGCATGATCTGTCAGTTGCTGAAAGTGAGGCATCAAATCTTCCTGCTTTTACTACATTGTCTGTTTTTCCCTTCAGATCTGTTACTAATCTATTTAGGTGCTGCAATGTCAAATGCATATATATTCACAGCTGTATTACCTTCTTGATGATTTTCCCCTTTTATATATTGACCTTCATTGTCTTTTCTTTTACTATGTTAGTTAACATACAGTATATCATTAGTTTTGCTGTAGTGTTCCGTGATTCATTATTTGCATATAACACCCCTTGCTGATTACATGTGCCCTCTTTAATACCCATCACCAGACTCACCCATCCTCTAAGCCCCCACCCCTCTGAAATCCTCAGATTGTTCTGGAGTCCATAGTCTCTCATGGTTCGTCTCTCCCCTCTGAATCCCCCCACTTCAGTTTTCCCTTCCTTCCTCTAACGTCCTCTGTGCTATTCCTTATGTTCCACATATAAGTGAAACCATAATTGTCTTTGCTTGATTTACTTCACTTAACAGAATCCCCTCCAGTTCTATTCATGTTGATGCAAATGTAAGTATTCATCTTTTCTAATGGCTGATCTTCTTTATCCATTCATCTGTTGAAGGGCATCTTGGCTCCTTCCACGGTTTGGCTATCGTGGACATTGCTGCTATGAACATTGGGTGCATATGGCCCTTCTTTTCACTACATCAGTATCATTGTGCAATTGCCGGGTCATAGGGTAGCTCTATTTTTAACAGCTTGACAAGGAAACCTCCACACTGTTTTTAAGTATTTCAAGTTGGCTGCACCAACTTGCATTCTCACCAGCAGTGTTAGAGGGCTCCTTTCTCCACATCTTCTCCAACATTTGTTGTTTCCTGCCTTGTTAATTTTTGCTGTTCTAACTGGTGTAAGGTGGTATCTCAGTGTGATTTTGATTTGAATTTCCCTGATGGTTAATAATGCTGAACATTTTTTTATGTGTCTGTTAGCCATTTATTTGTATGTTACCTTTGGAGAAGTGTCTGTTCATGTCTTCTGCCCATTTTTTGACTTACTTGTTTTTGGGCTATTGAGTTTGAGAAGTTCTTTATAGATCTTGGATACCAACCCTTATCTAACATGTCTTTTGCAAACATGTTCTCCCATTCTGTGGGTTGCTTCTTTGTTTTGTTGACGTTTACTTTGCTGTGCAGAAACTTTTTAATCCTTTTTTTAAATCTTTTTTTTAATAATTATTCTATCGTTTCAGTGTTCCAAGATTCATTGTTTATGCCCCATACCCAGTGCTCCATGCAATTTGTGCCCTCAGTACCCACCACCAGGCTCACCCATTTTGATGACGTCCCAGTAGTTCATTTTGGCTTTTGTTTCCCTTGACTTTGAAGATATGTCTTGAAAGAAGTTGCTGCGGCTGATGTTGAAGAAGTTACTGCTTATGTTCTCTAGGATTTTGATCGATTCCTGTCTCACCCTGAGGTTCCATTTAGAGTTTATGCTTGTGTATGGTGTAAGAAGTGGTTGAGTTTCATTCTTCTGTATATAGCTGTCCAGTTTTCCCAGGACCATTTATTAAAGAGACTGTCTTTTTCCCAGTGGATATTTTTTCCTGTTTTGTCAAAGATTAGTTGACCATAGAGTTGAAGGTCCATTTCTGGACTCTGTATTCTGTTCCATTGATCTATGCAACTTTCTTTGTGCCATTACCATGCTGTCTTGGTGATCACAGCTTTGTAATATAGCATGAAGTCAGGCAACACGATGCCCCAGCTTTGTTTTTCTTTTTCAACATTTCCTTGGTGATGTAGGTTTTTTTCTGGTTCCAAACAAGTTTTAGGATTTTTGTTCCAGCTCTCTGAAAAATGTCGATGGTATTTTGATACTAGGTGTTGAAAGTATAGATTTCTCTGGGCAGCACATTTTTAACAATGTTTATTCTTCCAATCCATGAGTATGAAATGTTTTTCCATACCTTTTTTTTAAGATTAATTATTTATTTGAGAAAGAGACAGAGATAGTGACAGCGATCAAGAGTGAGTGGGGAGGAGAGGGAGAAACAGGCTCCCTGCTGAGCAGGGAACCCAGTTGGGACTCAATCCCAGGACCCTGGGATCATGACCTGAGCCAAAGGCAGATGCTTAACCCACTCATCCACCCCGGTGCCCCTGTTTGTCCATCTTTTTGTGTTCTCTTCTATTTATTTCATAAGTGTTCTGTAGTTTCTAGAGTATATATCCTTTACCTCTTTGGTTAGGTTTATTCCAAGGAATCTTACAGGTTTTGGTGCTATTGTAAATGGGATCAATTCCTTAATTTCTCTTTCTGCAGTTACATTGTTAGTGTATAGAAAATCAACAAATTTCTGTGCATTGATTTTGTATTTGCCACATTACGGAATTGTATGACTTCTAGTAATTTTGGGGTGGAGTCTTTTGGGTTTTCCACATAAAGTGTCGTGTCATCTGCGAAGACAGAGTTTGATTTATTCTTCGCCAATTTGAATACCTTTTATTTCTTCTTGTTGTCTGCCTGCTGACACTAGGGCTTCTGGTGCTGTGGGGAACAGCAGTGGTGAGAGCGGGCATCCTTGTCGTGTTTCTGACCTCCAGGGAAAAACTGAAAGCGAGTATCATCTAGAATGATATGAAAGCGAATGAATATCATTCATTGAGAATATTTGCTGTGTGCTTGTCATAGATGGCTTTTGTGATTTTGACTATGTTCCCTCTATCCCTACATTCTGAAGACCTTTAATTGGGAAAGAATACTGTACCTTCATTGTCTCTTGTTACCATTTTTTGCCTAAAGTCGCTTGTGTGATAAAAGTATACCTATCCTTGCTTTCTTTTGGTTTCCACTTATGTGGAGTATCATTTTCCATCCCTTCACTTTGAGCCTATATGTGTCTTCAAACCTGAAGTTCGTTGTTTTAGGAAGAATATGGTTGGGTCTTATGTTTTTATCCATCCAGCTACTTTGTACCTTTTGATTGGTCAATTCCAGTTTGTTGACATTTAGAGTGGCTATTGTTGCATAAGAATTTACCAGCGCCATCTTACTGTCTTTGGGTTGTTAGGTACTTCTGTTGTTTCTTTTTCACTGCTTTTGCCTACCTTTGCAAATTTGGGGTTTTCCCATTTCCTTTTCTTTACCTTTGAGCATCTGCTGTAATTTCTTGCTTTGTGCTAACCAGGAGGCTCACATGAGACAACTCATAGATAAAACAGTCCATTTTCAGCTGATGCTACTATGATCAGATATGAAAGCTTCACATTTTACTCTCCCCTTTAAATTATTTTGTGATTACCTCTTTTTATATTATGTATTCAGTAACAAATTATAGTAACTATAATAAGCTTTAATACTCTTTTCCTTTTGCCTTATATTATAAATGGCTAACACACCATCCTATTACGGAATTAGAGGTTTTTTTAGCTCAACTGTGTATTTTCATATGTTTTTATGTCATAAGTTTCTTTTCACTTCAGCTCAAAGAAATTTGTTCAGCATTCCTTTTAAAGCAAGTCTAGTGGTGATGAACTCCCTCAGCTTTTGTTCGGGAAGATCTTTATTTCTCTTTTATATCTGAAGGGTAACTTTGCCAGATAGAGAACTCTTGGCTGGCAGTTTTTTCTTTCAACACTTTGTATATGTCATTACACACTTTCCTTTCTGGCCTATAGGGTTTCTGCTGAGATAGCCACTGAGAGCCTACTAAGGGTTCCTTTGTGGGTTATAGCCCCCCCCCCCAGCTGCTTTTAGAATTCTTTATGTTACCTTTTGACAGTTTCATTATAATTTGTCTTAAAAATGTTCTTCTTGCAAGGAGATATTAGGGTGATTTATTAGCTTCATGAACTTGGATGCCCAGTTCTCTCTCTGGGTTTGGGAAGTTCTCAGCTATCATATCTTAAAATAAATTTCCTGCCCTCTTCTCCCTTCTTCTTCTAGAATATTAGCTTCATGAACTTGGATGCCCAGTTCTCTCTCTGGGTTTGGGAAGTTCTCAGCTATCATATCTTAAAATAAATTTCCTGCCCTCTTCTCCCTTCTTCTTCTAGAATCTCAATTCTAGGATTTGTTCTTCTGACTGAACCCCAGAGTTCACACAGGCTTTCTTTGGTCTTTTTCATTGTTTTTTTTTTTTTTTCCCTCCACTAATTGGGTTATTTCAGAAACCTGATCTTCTGACTCATTCTTTCTTCTATTTGATCTACTGAAGATGTGCTCTACTGCGTTTTTCATTTCATGTGTGGAATTTTTAATGCCACAATTTCTACTTGGTTCTTTTTTGTGTGTGTGTGTGATTTCTATATCCTTGGTAATATCTTGTTTTGGACCTGTATTTTTTCTTTTTTTACACTTCATTGAATTATCTTCCTGAGTGTTCTGGTAACTTTTGAATTTCTTCTAAACAGCTATTTTTAAATTCTTTATTACCTAGGTCATAAAATTCCATGCTTTTAAGCTTGGTTATCAGAGAATTATCTTTTGATGGTGATGTTTTCTTGATTTTTTTTCATGTTCTTTGTATTTTTTGCATTGCTGTTCTTGCATTTGAAGAAGCAGAGACCTCCTTGAATCTTTGCTAGTTGCCTTCAGTATTATAGTTGTTGCTGATATTCACTGGGTCATCTCTGCCTTTGGGTGAGAGCACCTCTTCCAGTCTTCTGGTTCCCCAATGGCAGAATTTTTAAGCTTTATGTCTTCTTTGGTTCTTACAGTTCAGCAGACTGGCTACTGGAAACCTCACTCCTGTTTTCCAGAAGGTAGTACAGTGTTTATGGTTTCTCTCTTGTCCCCGATTTTGGCTCTTTTCTGATCTCAGAGCTTTCTCTGACCGCTGCACCCAGGAGCAAAGGAGCAGCTGTAGAGCTGGTGTTGTGTGGGTTTTGCCCCGAGCTTTGGGGCTGCCCTCCAGCTGGTGCGGAGGCCACCAGGGGTGGTGCTCCCAGAAATTGCTGGTGGACCTCTTGCTGAGTGCAGTCATCTGGAACTGCATCTGCTCACCGCCCTTCGGTACTCTTCTCTGCATCTGTCCCCCTCTCCTCCTGCCAGCCACGGAGGTCCCACTCGCGGATTGCGGTTCTGCCGCTGCAGCCTGTACCCCTGGGGTGGGCCTCCTGGCTGCCCCCCTGCTCTGCAGCTCGAGGTCCGCTGCAGCCGCCACTCAGCCCGGCGCTGTCTTTCTTTGCGGCACAAAGTGGAGAACCACTTTCAGGGTTCCTGGATTTCTATGGTGTCTCTTTTCTGTGGGTATCTGCCCAGGTCAACACTCTACAGGTGTTTTGAGGAATGTGGCAAGAAGGGATGGGGCAGGTTCTTGGCTCCCTGGTTCCACAGCCCATAGGGAGGTGTGTCTGCCTGTTACCAAAGGCACAGGCGGATGAGCTGCTTCTGGGTCCTGGGCACGTGCTGCTCAATCCCACAGCAACTTTCGTTGGTGGATGGATGTCTGATTTTAGGTTGAACTTCTTACCCTCCACAATGCTGACATTAGTGTAGTATCCTCTTCTTGTCCTAAAGAGAATTTCCCTGTTTTTCTTTTCCCATTAATTAACAAACTTCTCAAGAGCAGTGTTCTCTGATCTTCTGTACCATCCCCTCTTCTGTAGTCACCGTGCAGTCAACCGTTCGCTGTTCTCTGGCGCCATGACAATGTCCCCTCTTTCTGTCCTTTGGCTTCCTTAACCATATCGAATTTCTCATTACTCTCCATGACCCTTACTTAACCTTGTAGACCTCTTTACCAGTTTTTTTCTAACTCTTCCTGATTTAAAAGTAATATGCATAGTAAAAGGAGAAAAACGAGTCATCCCCAAATCGAGTCTTTTGTAATGCCTTTCTTCTCTAGCTAACTCTCCTGCTCACCTTTCAAAATTCAGCTTATAGTTAAAATTTGTAAGTCTTCCTGATTCTTCTCCTTTCTAAGCTTTGTGCTTTTTCTGTATTGTATCATCTTGTATTTTTTCCCTTCATGGCACCTAAGTCTGGTCTGTAAGTAGAATGTTGCATCTGATACGCTCACTAGATCACAAACTACACGGGGACAGGAAACGTCTGTTCTGCTTGTGGTTACAGACTTAGCGTCTACGACAGACGCTGGAGAGCAAACATTTGTTACATGAGTGAATGGATTAATGATGTCTACATTGTCTTCTGAGTGTCCTGTGCCTTCAGTTACACTCTGCCCCGTTCCTGGAAGACAGGGACTGTTGTCACTGCAAGACTGGATTAAGCCACCCACAGTCTTCCCGGGGCTGATATTAGGACCATACCAGCGCTGGGCCTCAGCTTTCTCTCCGGTGTGAGATTAAGAAGTTGGACTGGATCAAAGTCTTTACTCTGCCATAGCAATCCCTAGGATCCCTTTCCAGGGCTGCCTGATTGAAGTGTCCTGCTCCAACTCTCAGACTCTGAAACAGACCAAGAGCCTCCCCTCAGCTCAGAGTCTGGCAAAAATGGACCGTTTTCTTGTCGGTGCCCAGGCACGCGGCATCACTTGGTCAGACAATGCTCTTTTTCGAGGCAGTCCTCAGTCACACCTGAATGCAATGTGACTGGTCCCAGTGGAGCTTGGAAGCCAGAACTATCAACTGGATTTGAAGATTTAGTGTAAAACAAGCACGTTAAATATTTCGGTAATTGATGTATTAAATACTGAAATATTTTGGACATACTAGATGTTACATTGACTGTCACCTGCTGCTTCTAATATGGCTACTAGGAAATTTGAAATTACCTCTGTGTCTGACATTAAAGGTTTTCATCTGATAGCTTTTTGTGGTTTTCATTTAGCGCAGTTCTCTTCATTTCCATGCCCTTCAGCACCCTGCCTCTCTGTGTGATCTCTGGTCAACAGAATGAACATCACTGGAAGATTCTGAGATAGGGCAGAACACCAGCTCCTCTGACCCCAGAGGTACCAGGTCAGACTCTGCATTTTAGTTGGATTCCCAGGTGACTGGTGTGCATGCGTCTGAGGTCTGATTTCGGTCACAGTCACAAGAATCACTTGCCTCCCTGCCCAATCCCATGGATCAGGGATTCTTAACCCAAGGGACCTGGATCCTTCTGGGGTAGTAGGAGCCTGCAGATGGGCTGAAGGAATCTGTAAAATACTGAAATTTTATGCAGCTTATTTTGTGACCGTAGGTGGATTCTCAGGAAACGATGGTTGTGTCACCAACACTTGGGAAGTGCTGAGCAGGGCGGATGCTGGGGTGGGGCCCAGTAATATTCCACCAAGCTTTCCTGCCGTCCTGATGTCCAGAGTCGGGAACCATGCTGTGCACTGCACGATGATCTGGCGGGTGATGCCGGGCCTTTGCAGACGTCGTTGTCATGGGATGGATTTGATGGAAAACGTGGTCAGTGTCAGCCTAGCATAAGGATTCAGAAACATGGGCTTTGGAGTCAGACCTAAAGTTCCCAAGAATCAATGGAAGTACTTTGTTTTTTTGAGGACTGATGAAAGCTCAGATGTTTAAGTGAACGATGAAGACCCTGCCTCGAGAGAGAGCTGAAGTCACCAACGGGTAAGCTACAGTACAGAGTCCCTGTGGAACCCGACTATTTGCCGGTGTCACCCATTCCCCTCTAGCAAGCTAATTTATTAAAGCCAGTTTTTTTAAATACATTTATTAACCAATGTTAACACATTAAATGAATCTATATATTGCTAGTCAGAGCAGCTTACAAAATGCCAGAATGCATCATAGAACTGGACAGCCACAATGAGTAATTACAATGTGCATAGTGGCTAAGCTCAACACCTTGATATAGCTTTATGATTTGCAGAAAATTTTTAATAATGATTCCTAAAACGATCAGTTGTAATTTTACCTAAAACTTTTACAAAACCAGGCCACAATCTCTTTTTTTAAATTTTGTTGGTTTTTTTTTTTTTTGTTTTAACACACAGTTTTCACACTGTAGTAACTTGGAAATGTGCAACCGTGTCAACGGAGACAAAAAAGCCAAAGTAACACGAATCTTACTTTCATGCAGCTATCAGGTAAATAGTACATACTCTGGAATGATTTTACACCAAAAATATTTCCACAATAACTTGCTCTCATAGGGGTGGATCGAAGTTTTAAAAGTTGAAAAACAGAGAAGTTAAGTGTTCTCGGTTACAATGTCTCAGTCAGACCGCGGCCCCCGGCGACACTGACGGTGACACAGCAGCGGGGGGGGGATGAGACGCCCAGTCGCCGCCTCCCTCGGGCGGGTGCGGTGCTGAGGCCACCGGCGGCAGCTTGTCGATTAACTCGCCTCAGCACCTCAACAGCGTCGGGACTGGATGGAGGGCTAGTTCACAGAAGACTTAGTTACACTTTCATCTTTAGAGTGACCCTGACAAACCCGGAGAAAACTTTTTAAAAGGTTTTCCTCCTGATTCTTTCACTTCATGGTGTGGGATTGCTTTAATAAATATCAAAGGTCTAAATAAATATTTACAAATTATTTCTCTAACCTTTAAAAATAACTAAATGACAAATGGGAATTTGACTTGGTCTAAGATCAGTCTTTGAAAAAACATAAATGGTGAGATTTTTCTTTTTAAAAAAAGTAATTTACGTTTTCCTGGCTGAATTTTATATATCTATGTATAAAAAAAATCATTATTCAACTATCGATCCATTCCTATTGGTAATGCTTCTTAATCCAGACATTCCGCAAAATACAGACTTTTTACAAATCACGGCATCTTTAATACAAGAAAATTAACATGCATTATTCTTCATTCTGTGTACAGTGATGGAGTTCATTAGTAGGCAATGACCCATTACTACAAACATAACGGCCTCTGTGAAACGTAAGTGCTTTCTTTCCTTTTAGTATTAATTTACAGTATAGAGATGACACCAGGTAATAGGCAATCAGATGGTACTTGGGGGGGGAAAGGGAAGCATTAAAGAGATTTGTATGCCTCATCTATAATTTCATGGATGGATAAAGGTAGTTTTTGGCTTTTTTTATCTTTTTATTTTTTACAAGCACTCATGTTAGGACAAAGATGAAATGTGCAAACTTTAAAATTTAAATATTCATTTCTCTAAGATCCAGCTCAGTAAAAGATTACCCCAGTTCCCTGCAATTTTAAACTACAAGATCAAAGCTAATAATTTGTTATAAAAGTTATATATTGAAAAGAAATAATGAAAAACACAATTGGGAAATATTTAAGAAAAAATATGCAGGACTAGCACCTGCTGTGTCAACCCTGTTCCCTAAATTCAATCATATACCCACTGGCATAACCAACAGATAATGCCTTTAAACAGTAAATTAAGCTGAACAAAACCAGCTCAACAAGGTTAAGAAATAAATTTCACATCAAGGTAGTATGTTTTATTTCTGAAACAGTTCTGTAGTTCTTACATTCAGATCTATTTTAAATGTGTCTTTGTTAAACTCGCTTGTATTTACCTGTTGTTTTTTTAAAGATCTGTTGTTTAAAGGTTAAAATCTCTGTAAAACCTAAAAATGTTTTAAAATTTGCTGAAAATGCAACAAATTCTCAATTAAAATTTATTTAAAATAATACCCTCCACTGATGTTACTTTTACCCCCTGAAAAACTCCGGAGGAGCATTAACAAAAGATTTAAACTACTGTGCAAAATTTCTTCACGAAAAGTGTTTAAAGGCTGGTGCAAAATGGGAAGCAAATTCTAAACAATTTTGGCTTCTTGGAAACAAAAACCGCTGTGTCTGAGAAGAGTGCGTGCCGGCGGCCCCGAGAGCCCCACCTTCATCTTTTCCGGCGACAGGTGCGCTTGTGCTCGGCGTGCCAGTGCTCCTGCTGGCACTTGATGGAGCAGTAGGACGTGTTCCAGCAGCAGTGGTACATGGCCTCCTCCTCACAGTTGTAGCACTGCAGGGGAGAGAGCAGGCCCTGGTCAGACCGGCAGGCCTCGGCCTCCAGCTAAGCGTGAACAGTTCGAGCATCGGTTCAACCAGCCAGGTGTTCCCAGACGTACAGAAAAGACAGGTCAGGTGTATGTCATGTTTTACTGGAAATTTCTATCCATATTATATAGTCAGAATAGTACTTGAAGTTTACATCTTCAAGAAACATTCTAAACTGTTTGTGTTTTTAATCCATGCTAATGTCAGGAATTTTTCCTCCTGATCGAACCTAGCTTGATTCTCTTGGAGGAAAAAGTTACACCTGGTTAGCATCTCTTCGTGAGGACACTGTGTACACAGCCCCATTTCCCTATGGATCATGAAGACCTGAATTTGCCACGAAGGTCGTGGTGATTTTGTAAGGACCTGGTAAGTGGGAAGACCCTCTCACTGATTCTGTGCCTTGTTTTATCCAAGCGAATAAAAGCCAATCGCAGGACAGAGTCAGAACAGGCCAAGCGGCAGGTCACAGCGGGGCTGTGCAGGTGCGACATTCAGTCTGTGTCCAGCACATCAGCTTCTCACCTCTACTGCTTGTTCCCGTCAGTGTACAGATCGAAAGAGAAAGGGTTCTGGGAAGATGACAGGGCAGGAAGCACCGCGCTTCTCTCCCCATGTGGACAACTGCTGCATCGCTACAGTCTGTCTCCCGTAACTAGCTTGGAGCTCTTTAGTCTACTGAAGGCCTCCAACTTCTCAGGGGGGTTGGGGACAGTAAATTCTGATGAATTTTGGTCCATTTTGGCTCACATGCAGCACCTGCCTCCCACAGCTCCAGCAGCATGGTGGCAGCTGTGTATATGCTCAGAAAGTGCGCGCGCCTGACGAGCGGCTCGGGAAAGACCTGACACGTCCTGCAGTTTATGCCTCATACTGATTCACAGCACAAAGACAGCGTACAACAGAACACAACAAACCGGGAGAGGGGAGAAAATGAGTTCTAGAGTTACCATAGAATTAGATTCAAATGTCCAGTGTTCAGCCTCAACAACAAAAAAACAAATGAAGGTACATAAAGAAACAGGAACATTCGAAGAAAAAAAAAAAAAACGTGTCCCTGAAAAGGGCCTAATAGCAGAGATCTTAAAGACTTTGCTGTTTTAAAGATGCTCAAAGAACTAGAGAGAGATGAGGAGAAAGTTAATGACGTGTGAGCAAAATGGAAATACCATTAAAAAACCAAAAAGAAAATTTGGAGCTGAAGTCCACTAACTGAAACATTGATTCTCTAAAGACAGATCTGAGCAGAAGACAGGACAAAAGAAAAGCAAGCAGAACCTGAGGGGCTGGGGGACACTGTCCCGTGTACTAAGACACATGTTCTGGGCACGTCACAGAAGGAGTCAGTACAGGGTAGAGATCATGTGAGGAGATAATGGCCGAAAGCCTCTCAATCGTATAGAAGATGTGAACATAAATCATCAAGAAGCTCAAGGAATTCCAAGTCACGGACCCACAGTCAATGAGACACACATCAAGACACATTATCTCCAAACCTTCAAAAGCCCGGGTTAAAAGAGAATCCTGGAAGTCTCTGTCACGCGCAGAGGATTGTCAATAGGTTCCCACCAGCTTGGTCATCAGAAAGTCTGGAGCCAGAAGACGGTATCACCGATGCAGAACCCTATATTCAGCAGAACCGTCCTTCTAAATGTGGTGGGTAAATTTTAGAATTCCCAGATACTCTGAAGCTGAGGGAACTTTTGGCCTGCCGTGCAGGCAGTGCTCTGGGGTGTCCCGCATGGTGAGTGCGAGAACTCTGGGCAACACCAGCAAGCCGTGAAGAGCAGCGCTACAGACACCAGCAGAGAGAGCTGACAGCATAAAAACGAGAGAAAATCTGTGAAAGCCAACGGTGGCTTTCTGTCAACTTTACTGATCTTTTCACTCTTTTAGCTCTTTTTACTCTTTTATGGAGTAAGAGGGCTCAAATTACTAAAATCAGAAATGAAAGCGAGGACCTTACAACTGATTCTACAGAAATATGAAGGATTTTAGGGGCACCTGGGTGGCTCAGAGGGTTGGGCCTCTGCCTTCAGCTCAGGTTGTGATCTCGGTGTCCTGGGATCGAGTCCCACATCGGGCTCTCTGCTCAGCAGGGAGCCTGCTTCCCCCCTGCCCCTTCTCTGCCTGCCTTTTTGCCTATGTGTGATCTCTCTGTCAAATAAATAAAATCTTAAAAAAAAAAAAAAGATGAAGGATTTTAAGAAAGTACTATTAACTATTCCATATTAGAAAACTGAAGAAACTAGATAGTGGACACATTCCCAAAAGAATAAAACTTCCCAAGACTAACTCAAAGAAACTTAAGCTACTGAATTAGAAAGCATCTTGCAATAAAAAAAGGGTCCCAGATTTGCTACTACTCTAGTAAATTCTAGCACATAGTTAAGGACTAATAGCAATCCTTCCCAAACTCTCCCCAGATACTGTAGTATAGGAAACACTTCTACCTCATCCTGTGAGTCCAACATAACCCAACACCAAAGCCACACAAAGATACTACAGGAACAAAAACTATGAATCAGGATGATGCCTTCTGAACAGTGGGATAGAATCCTCAACAAAATATGAGCAAATGGCACTTAGCAGCACAGTAAAAGGATTCTACCCCAGGACCATGTGGGACATACTCCTGTAACACAAGAGTGATCAAAATACAAAAATTGATCAGTGTAATACACGCAACAATACAAAGAGGAAAAGACCCAGATGATCATCTCAACGGATGCAGAAAAAGCATGCAACAAAATGCAACACACCCTTTCATGATAAAAAAGACTCAACAAAACAGGAATAGAAGGAAACTGCCACATATGAAAAACCCACGAAAGATGGAAAGTTTTTCCTCTAAAATCAGCAATAAAGCAAGACTACCCACTTTTACCACTTGCATTGGGCAGAGTGAAGAAGAATAAGGGAATTAACTTAACCGAGGAGGGGAAAGCCTACGCAACAAACACACCGAACACTGTGGAAAGGAATTCAAGACGTGGGCAAATGGGAACACGCCCCGTGTCTGTACACTGGAGGACGTCCTACTGCAGAAACGTCGATGGGACCCATCGCATGTACGGATTCAGGGCCCTTCCTATCCAAAGCTCAGGGACACTTCTTTCAGATACAGAACACTC
>PITA01024921.1:0-25366 GCA_004023965.1 Spilogale gracilis
GGGGATAGCATGGCTGGGTAATGGACATTGGGGAGGGTATGTGCTATGGTGAGTGCTATGAATTGTGTAAGATTGATGATTCACAGACCCTGAACCAAATAATATATTATATGTTAACAAAATTAAAAAAAGAAGAAGTGGTCAGAATTAGGTCCTGAAGATCAACAGTTTCTTCAAAGGCAACAATCTTAAGGGAAGCCATTATAAATCCCTCAGGAGACTAACCTCCCTCAGACAGGGATACGACTATAAAGGTAGGTAAGCAGAATTAAGGAATCCAAGTACTCAGCTTCACTGGAATCTGTCCATATTCCCCACCCCATTTTTTCAGTTTTCCATTCTTTTCCAATGTAAGCTTATCACAAGAGACCACAAAACTAGAAATTCAATTTGTATTGTAACTCGGCCACCTGCAGGATTAGATTTTGGGTTTAGTTTTCAGAAATCTCTGCCTTTGGCTACAAGAGATAAGGGTTTCTTTTAGAGCAACCACAGAGGCTTTCACTCCTTATGTGGTTTTTAAGCTCAGAATCTAAAGCCTTTTCCTTCCCTAAGTTCCCCAGTATACTTTGAAGGGACCATTATTCTTATTTTCATGTTAAAACATTCGGTGGCAGTAAATACTTGGTCTCCCAAAGTCTTACCATCTATGGGCACTTGATTACTAGTGTCTACAGCTGATAAAGTAACTGTTTTGCTACAGCTTGCATGGATCACTGGTGCCTCCTTTGCCACTTGAAACAGGGCCATTAATGCTTTTAAATCTAGTCAGATCAGAGAACCCATTCTGAAAAACCACGAGCAAATTCAGGAACCCATCATTACATTACTGTTCCTCTACAACTACTTATGATACAGATGCCTGTATCAGTCAGCATTTAAATAGAGAACACTAGGAATGACACTGAATATGGCATTTATAACAGAGATTTGGCCCTAAGTAATTATGAACCTGGTCAGTTTATGTCCAGCTGTTGACTCTGGTGTTGGGCCCAGCCAGGGTTTAGAGAAGCCAACAGAGAAGATACCAGGGAAGCTGAGGAGCCCTGAGGCTCTCTCATGCCAAGAACGTTTGTGGGCTGTGGTAGCTCCCAGTGTCCTCGCACCAACCTTCTGAGAATAAGAATATGCCTGCATTTTCACCTCCACCTTGCAAAATCAGAACACCCCCATTGCTCATGGTAACTGGGAGCTTTGCAAGAAAAGGAATTCCGGGAAATGTAGCTCCAGCTTAGCAAATCTGACATAATACAAACACACCATATCATCTTTGTCTTTTTTAAATTCTAACCCTTCTATCATTGTTTATTTCTGCTCTCATACTTTCAGTTTCCAAGGGGTCTTTCATTTCTTCCAGTCATTGTTAAAAGCAGCTTTCTATTCTTGTTTCATGGTTGGAACACACTCTGCTGCTTTTTAAATTTTTTTTCCCCAGTTTCCTAATGCTTCGTGCCTTTTCTTCCATATTCTCCTTCTAATCTTTTATGTGAGAGGTTTCCCTCACATATCTAGTTATCCTTGCCGACATATTCGTATTTAAAAGACACTTAACTATTAATATTTAAGGCCTCTTCTCTTGGTTAGTTACTTTTTTTCAGAAAGAATGCCTCTAGTCTGTAGTCAGTGTCAACTCAAATACTACGAAATACTCTTACTGCTGTTTTCTCCTCTCATTTATAGTTTTGTGTATTTATGATGTTTGCACTCCTTTATTTATTTTTTTTAAAAGATTTTATTTATTTCAGAGAGAGAAACATAGCCAAAGAGGGAACACAAGCAAGGGGAGTGAGAGAGGGAGAAGCAGGCTTCCCACCGAGCAGGGAGCCCGATGTGGGACTTGATCCCGGGTCTCCGGGATCATGACCTGAGCTGAAGGCAGTCGCTTGACCAACTGAGCCACCCAGGTGCCCTGCACTCCTTTATTAACATTTAACAGGAATTCGGGAAGAAGGAGAGATAAACCCATAATGTGCAATTCAACATATTTCAGAGGAAGTTCCTAAACATAGCTGACAAAGAGTCAACCTTTAAATATCTGGAAAATTTAAAAGATTTGACTGTGGTTTAGATTTATGTTTAAGTTATTTATGAAAAAGTGGCAGATCTATTTATAGAACTGTGAACTAAATAACATTAAAAAAAGATCTCAGAATATAAGGAGCTGCTTCTTTATCTAAAATACCAACATACTCTAAATTCCAATGAATCTACATGATATTTATAGAAAATCTTAGATGACAATAAATATGTTTAAATCTCAGGGACACCTGAGGGGCTCAGCTGATTAAGCATCTGCCTCCGGCTCAGATCATGATCCCAGAGTCCTGGGATCAAGCTCCTTATCAGGCTACCTGCTCAGCAGGGAGTCTGCTTCTCCCTCTCCCTCTGCCTGTCACTTCCCCTGCTTGTACTCTCTCACTCTCTCTCTCTCTGGCAAATAAAGAAATAAAATCTTTGAAACCAACCAATCAATCAATCTCCACTAAGTCAGCTACAATAGATAACAACACGCACTTCAGAAAGTTATGGTTCCCCTGTAGCCTGGAAAATAAGAAAGAAGGTAAAGAATGGCACTAACTGTGCCCCTCAAGAACATAAAGATCAAAGCTGTGCCCTTTCACATCAGTAACCTTAATTCTGATTTCAATCAAATTTCCTAATTTATTGCTAAGCAAATTTTCATAAAAGTTCTTTCCTCTTACCCCAAGAGTTAAAATCTTATAGGGTCGGACTCTCACCTGCTTCCAGACACAAAAAGCAAATATTATCCACTTGGTAATTTTTTTCCTTCTGGTAAGCAAATGAACACTATTTTAAGCAACATACACCAGACACCTCAATACTACAAGCACCATGTACCTGATTTGGTACTGTAACCACCTAATTTGAAAAGAAATATCAGCCTGGGGTAATTGGGTGATGGACATTAAGGAGGGCACAGGATGTAATGAGCACTGGGTGTTAGAAAAGACTGATGAATCACTGACCTCTACCTCTGAAACTAATAATACACTATATGTTAATTGAATTTAAATAAAAATTTACAAAATAAATTAAAAAAAAGAAAACAGCATTTCAAGCCAATTGAATAATTAAATGTTCTGAAGAGACTTATTTACATTTGTAAAAAAAAAAAAAAAGCACTGAAAGTAAAACTGCATGCTGACATTCCAAAATTCGTACTTTCCTAGCTCCAAAGTTGCTTTTATGTATAATGTGGTTTTTTAGATATTTAATGAAGTTAAAATAAAACCTATCTTTATATTCAACAAAAATGAAGAAATATTGTTATGAATGTTGGATCATGAAGCTACACGAACTATCTGGAAATATTGCTAATAGGAGAAAAACATCCTTTCTAATCCAAGGATCTAAAATTAACACAGAAAATAGTTATTAACGTTTTAATATTCCCAAGGGCCACAAACACCTAAACAATATACATAAACAATACAAATGTGCAAACTCTCGAAATCTTAAAGTAGGTCCTAATTTACTGTATAAGTATCTGTACAGCCTGTTATTAACTTAAAAGCTACTCCATATATATAAATCAAATCAGAGCCGTAAATTAAGGACAAATTCAAGGACTCCCAAGTAGTAAATTTTAACTATTTTCTTTTCTGTTTAATGTCAACAGGTTTATGATACAAATATTTGATCCAAAATGGTAAGTGGTACTTATTGCTTTTTGCTAGGGTAATACAAGGAGACAGCAGCTGATGCCATTCAACTTTTTCAAGACTTCTGAGAATATCAAATATAAATCAATTAGAGGCCAGTTTAATATATAAGTTGCACAAATAGATCTTCTTAAGGGTAAGAGGCTTTTTCCTTTATTTTACATAACAGAAAAAAATAATAAAAGTCAAAGGCTAAAACTAACTTCTCCAAATTTATTATTGTTGATCAAAAAATGGTAATCTATAAGTACAATGGTAATAAGCTTAATTTTCTGAATTTTTAGTAGACAAAAAAGCTGCATTTGAACTAAGGAGTTGCTCTTCAAAGAACCAGAATCTACCTCACTCCCCTCTTATTCTTATTCTAACAAATTTAAAACCAAGAGCAAAGATTTCAGGTTCACATCTACAAAGAAAGAAGCAGACAAAAAGTAAAGCCTCAGTTTCCAAGGTATAGAATATTAAAAATATAAATGTTTCATCTGTCATTTTGTGTTATTTGTGAGGGAATAAAACAAGTGAATAAAAGGTTTTAAATGATCCTGATTAGGGTGCCTGGGTGGCTCAGTCAGTTAAGCATCTGCCTTCAGCTCAGGTTATATTCCAAGGGTCCTGGGATTGGGTCCTACATTGGGCTCCCTGCTCTGCAAGGAGACTACTTCTTCCTCTCCTTCCATACCCATCCCCTCACGCTCATGCTCTCTCTCAAATAAATAAAATCTACTAAATAAATAAGTAAATAAATAAATGAATGAATAAATATAATCCTGACTGATGCTATTGAAATTATTGGAAGGGCAAATATATCAGCAATAAACATCAAAAGAACATACAATATGGTTTTCTCCAGTTTCATATTTTTAAAAGAAAACTGCCTTTAAAGTTATAAACACTACAAATAAAAATCAACAAAGAAGAAAGTAGTCTTTAACTAATTTCAAAATAAGAATGATACTAAAACTTCACCAGCTCGTTAAAATGGATATTTTCTTTTTCTTTTTTTTTTTTTTTTAATTTTATTTATTTATTTGACAGAGAGAAACACAGCCAGAGAGGGAACACAAGCAGGGGGAGTGAGAGAGGCAGAAGCAGGCTTCCCGCAGAGCAGGGAGCCTGGTGTGGGACTCAATCCCGGGTCTCCGGGATCATGACCTGAGCCGAAGGCAGTTGCTTAACCAACTGAGCCACCCAGGTGCCCCTAAAATGGATATTTTCAATTTAGGTTAGCATTACTTAAAGTACTAGATGTTATATAACACACTAAAACCTAACAACTACCTAAACTTAAAGTCCCAGAAATACAGGGGAAAATATACATACTCAAATTCTCAAACTCTTGAAGCACCAAGCAAACACACTATTCAATATAGTTATACCTAAGTTAGGAAACATCCATTCTGAAATTTAAAAATTAATAATTTTGCATTTTAATGCTAATAGATAAATCATATAAACTGATTTTATCTGCTTGAATACCAAAGTACATTTCTCCCAATCCTTAACCTATGACCTTTCCCAGATTCAAATATACAGTAAAAGAAAAACACACTTGAAAATTTCTGATTATTGGGGAGTCCTGGAATCGAGTCCCACATCAGGCTCCCTGCTCAGCAGGGAGTCTGGTTCTCCCTCTGCCCTTCACCCGCTTGCGCTCTCTTCGTTTGCCCTCTTAAATAAATTTAAAAAAATCTTTAAAAAATAAGATAAAATAAAAGAAAATAACCTGAGAGACAAAAAACTTACCTGAGAAAGTTGGTACAGATATAAATAAAGACTGGGAATAAACTGATAGTAGGTGTAAAAGCGTGGTAGGTATATGGGGATTCATTATATTATTCTCTCATTATGTGTTTCAATTTTTCCAAAAAGTTATTCTTACCATGCACAGCCTTTAAACCAGGAATTTCATTTTTAGGAATTTAGCCTATAGTTACATTGGACAAACATAACAAGTCAGTACAAGAAGGTTCTGCAAAAAAGCCTAAATTTCCATTATAGGATAGGTTGATAAATTATGTTTATCGAAACACAGTAATAATGTCTTATACTTTTATAAGGTATGGAGGTCAATTATATGAGGGAGATTATGGAAAAAGATTATGGGAAAAGATCCTGGAAAAAAGAAAAACATCAAGGGCAGAACAAGAACGCTAGTTTGAACATGTTTAAGTAAACAAAATCAAACATGGATTTATGAACACCCATGAGATATATGTCCATATTTATAATACATTTCTGGAAGGCTATTACAAAATCTTAATATCTGGTTGGACAGGAGATGGGGGACCAGAAATCTGTGACAAGGAAACATTTATCTTTCAAACATTTTTTTATACTGTGATTTTTCGGGGGGGGGGGGCATGTGAACACATTACATTAACTACATTTATAATGAAAAATAACTGATTTTTAAAATTCTTCTTCTACTGAGACGATTGTCATTCATTTAGGAACTGTCCATGTTCAGGGTCAATGTTAGGGAGGAACTTGTCTCAAGCAAAACAGATGACCCGTGACACTCTTATTGCTGACCCTATCTCGGGGCTCTTACCATACCTCTATCTCACCCTGATGACTGATCCATAAATGTACCATTGCATCAAATATTTGCTCTAAAGATGAAAGTAAGATCCTTCCTTGGTGCTAGTCAAACAATTAAAAATTTTTATTGAGTATATAAGTGCCTGGTTCTGTGGGGGAATACAAATGGGGGATTATAGTTTTGCTCAAAATAATTAAAATCTTACAAAGAAAAAATAAACATCCTATGTGGAACAGAGACTAATTTGCCATGGCAAACACATTACGTACTGAGACAAGAAGAAGTCAATAAGGAAATGAATAGTAGTTCATGCAAGAAATAAAGAGGGCAGATCTCATCGTAAGAGATGAGTAATTTTAGATATATATCAGGAAGAAAATTATGTAAGACCACTGGAAAGAATATACAAAAATAAAAAATTGAGATAGTGAGACTCAGTAGGACTGGAGAGGGGGGACAGGAGGAAGTATAAAATATGTGTATTAGCAGAAATAACGTTCAAGGTGATATATATTCTAAAAACCAGGAAAAATTAAGATTTTATAAAACAGGTAAAGGAGAGTTTTAACAAGCATTTGGCAGCACCAGCACATTAGATAGGTTAAACATCTGTACATCTTTGCTTCCTTTTGGCTTGCTTTCTTGACATAAAAAATAAAATAACAAACATTACTTCAATACCTCACTTCCAGACCCAGATTCTAGTGGTCTCTTCTTTCTTGGTCCAATAGCCGCAAGAGCTGTGAGGTTAGCATCTCTGTGCTGTATCTGTGCAAGCTCCAACTGTTGTAACTACAGGATGGAATAAAAGAAAAAATGTTTACACATAGTCATGCTCAGAGGGGTGAAGAAACTAATCACTAAGCCTACTTCTGTGTTCGTCATCAAATAAGTTACAGTACAAAATAAATATCAGATTCCCCTAATAGCCAAGAGCACATCATTTCCTAATACTTTACTCCAACATACTCTTAAGTCCTAAATCTATAAATAGAAGAGGTAGAATTTAGGTAAGGAAGACGTATAGAAGGGAAGAAAAACAAGAAAAGAAAGACTTCTAAAGTTTAATCTTTTCTTACTTTAATCACAGGTAAGAAATGCCTCAAAAATAAATTGAACAGTAAATTGGAGAGAAATTGGCCAAACTGTAGTCAACCTTTTCAGATTAAAAGAAAATTACTCCAAAATACAGTTTTTGTGTGTTATAGGAAACAGCTCTATGCTGTATGATTTACAAACTACCTCATTAAAAATTAACTCATTTAACTTTCACAAGCACACTGGAAAGTATAATTACTATAATAGGATATGAAAATTATATATGTACTCATCTTTTTTTTTTTTAAATTAAGGAAGACATGCTCTAAGAGCCTAGGAAAACTTCACAAAGGTCACATAAATAATAAGTGGTGGAAACAGAACTCAGAGCCAAGTGTTCTTGTTACGAACCATCACTATATATCACACTTTCACATGGATTTATGCTATATTCATGCCAAAAACTGAAAGTACTCCTCAGCAAAGGAGGGATAGAGGGAACATACCTTAATATCATAAAAACCATATACAAAAGACCCACAGCTAATATCATCCTCAATGGGGAAAAACTGAGAGCTTTTCCTCTAGAGTCAGGAACAAGACAGGGATGTCTATTCTTACCATGGTTATTTAATACAGCAGCGGAAGTCCTAGCCTCAGCAATCAGACAACAGAAAGAAATAAAATGCATCCAAATTGGCAAGGAAGAAGTAAAACTTTCACTATTCGCAGATGACATGACAATCTACGTAAAAAAACCCCAAAGAATCCACTCCAAAATTGCTAGAATTCATAAAGAATTCAGCGAAGTGGCAGGATATAGAATCAATGCACAGAAATCAGTTGAATTTCTATACAGTGAGAAAGAAGAAAGAGAAATTAAGGAGTTGACCCCATTTAAAATTGCACCAAAAACCGTAAGATACCAAGGAATAAACCTAACCAAAGAGGCAAAGAATCTATACTCAAAAAACACTCACGAAAGAAACTGAGGAAGACACAAAGGAATGGAAAAACATTCCATGCTTATAGACTGGAAGAGCAAATATTGTTACAGTGTCTATGTTTACCTAGAACAACCTATGCATTCAAAGCAATCTATCAAAATATCATCAACTTTTCTCACAGAGGACAAACAAATCCTAAAATTTGTATGGAACCAGAAAAGATCCCGAATAGCCAAAGGAACGCTGAAAAAGAAAACCAAAGCTGATGGCGTCATAATTCTGGACGTCAAGCTCTATTACAAAGCTGTAATCATCAAGAAAGTACAGTACTGGCACAAAAACGACACACAGATCAATGGAACCACAACAGAGAACCCAGAAATGGATCCACAACCATATGAGAAACTAATCTTTACTAAAACAGGAAACATTATCCAATGGAAAAAAGATAGTCTCTTCAACAAATGGTGCTGGGGAAACTGGACAGCCACATGCAGAGAAATGAAACTGGACTGCTTTCTTACATCATACAAAATAAATTCAAAATGGATGAAAGACCTAAATGTGAAACAGGAAGCCATCAAAGGAGAAAACAGGTAGCACCCTTTTTGATGGTGGCCAGAGCAACTTCCTACTACATATGTCTCCGGAAGCAAGGGAAACAAAAGCAAAAATGAACAATAAGGACTTCATCAAGATAAAAAAGCTTCTGCACAGTGAAACAATCAGCAAAACTAAAAGGCAACTGACAGAATGAGAGAAGATATTTGCAAATGACATATCTGATAAAGGGTTAGTATCCAAATCTATAAAGCACTTAACAAATTCAACACCCCAAAAATAAATAATCCAGTTAAGAAATGGGCAGAAAACATGAACATTTTTCCTAAGAAGACGCAGAGATGGCTAACAGACACATGAAAAAATGTTCAACGTAAGTCATCATCAGGGAAATACAAATTAAAATCATGATGAGATACTACCTTGCACCTGTCAGAATGGCTAAAATTAACACACAGGAAACAACAGATGTTGGTGAGAATGCAGAAAAAGGAGAACCCTCTTACAGCTGTTGGTGGGAATGCAAGCTGGTACAGCCACTCTGGAAGAGAGTATGGAGGTTACTTAAAAGTTAAAAATAGAGGGGTGCTCAGGTGGTTCAGTCAGTTAAGTGTCTGCCTTCAGCTCAGGTCATGATCCCAGAGTCTGGGGATCAAGTCCTGCGTTGGGCTCCCTGCTCAGCAGGGAGTCTGCTTCTTTCTTTCCCTCTTCCCCCTGCTCATGCTTGTTTTTTCTCTCTCTCAAATAATAAAATCTCTTCCCCCACTTTTTAAAATAATTTATTTTATTTTTTCAGTGTTCCAAGATTCATTGTTTATGCACTACACCCAGTGCTCGATGCAACATGTGCCCTCCTTAATACCCATCACCAGGCTCACCCATCCCCCCAACCCCTTCCAAAACCATTTCTCAGTTTGTTTCTCAGAGTCCAAAGTGTCTCATGCTTCATCTCCCTCTCTGATTTACCCCAGTTCACATTTCCTTTCCTTCTCTTAATGTCCTCCATGTTACTCCTTATGCTCCACAAGTAAGTGAAACCACAGTAAGGGATCTCTTCCCCCTAGCTCCCCTTAACATATACTCTTTGAATTTATGATTTGTGAATTTCACAATTATATGCCTGGAGGTTTTTCCACCTCATTGAGCTTGGAGGATGTCCTCTCTGCCTCTAGAACACGAACATTCGTTCCATTTCCCAGATTAGGGAAATTTTCATCTAGGATTTGTTCAACTATATCTTCTAGTCTTCTCTCTCTACCCCCTCAGGGATCCCAATAATTCTGATATTGGAATGTTTCATGATGTCATTTATTTCCCTAATTCTATTTTCATGGCTTTTAAGCTGTTTGTTCCAAGCCTTCTCCTGCTCCTCTTTCTCTATCAGTCTGTCTTCTAGATCACTAATATGATCTTCTGCTTCGCTTACCCTAGCTGTTAGAGTACTTAGATTAGATTGGATCTCATTGATAGCACAATAAAATCTCTTTTTGAAAATGTTAAAACTATGACTACCCTATGACTCAGCAGTTGCACTGCTACGTATTTCTCCCAAAGGATATAAAAATATAGATTCAAAGGGGCACATGCACCCCAATGTTTATAGTAGCATTATCAATAACAGCTGACCTATAAAAAAGAGTTCAAATGCCCATTAATTGATGATGAATAAAGATGATATGGGAGGGGTGTATGTGTGTAATAGAATATTACTCAGCCATAAAAAAGAAAGAAAGCTTGCCATTTGCAATGACATGGATAGAGCTAAAATGTATTATGCTAAGCGAAATATGTCAGTAGAGATAGATAAATCCCATATAATTTCAATCATAAGTGGAATTTAAGGAACAAAACAGATGGAAGGGGAAGAAAAAAAAGAGAGGGGAGAAGCAAACCATAAGACGTTCTTAATTAGAGAACAATCTGTGTTCATGGACTGCAAGACTCAACAATGTAAACATTTCAATTCTCTCAAAATTTTCATAGTTTTTTTTAAAAGACTGTATTTATTTGACAGAGAAACACAAGCAGAGGGAGTGCGAGAGGGAGAAGCAGGCTCCCTGGGAGCAGGGAACCCGAATGCAGAGCTCAATCGCAAGAGGACCTGAGCCAAAGGGAGATGCTTAACTGACAGCGCCAAGCAGGAGCTCCAAAATTTTTATAGAATTAACACAATTCCAATATATATATATATATATATATATATATATATATATATATATATATATTTTTTTTTTTTTTTTTTTTTTTTACAGATATAGATAAGGGGCACCTGTGTGGCTTGGTTGGTTAAGCAACTCTTGATTTCAGCTCAGGTCAAATAAATAAGGCACACCTGGGTGGCTGAGTCATTAAGCATCTGCCTTTGGCTCAGATCATGATCCTAGGATCCTGGGATCAAGCCCTGCATCTGGCTCCCTCCTTAGTGGGGAGGAGCTTGCTTCTCCCTCTCCCTGTACCCCACCACCCTGCTTGTGCTTCCTCTTGCTCTCTCTCCCCTAAATAAATAAATAAAATAAATAAATAAATAAATGGTAATAAACGAATGAATGAATCTAGTAAAATTTATATGGAACAGTAAGGAAAGGCAAAGGAATCAGAAAAGCTAAATTAATTTTGAAAAAGATAGGAACAAAATTGAAAGAATTATACCATGTGATTTTAGGAATTACTTATACAGGGCAACAGTAATCAAAAAAATGTGGTACTGATACAGGAAGAGACACACAGAATAATGAGACAGAATAAAGAATCAAGAAACGTACCCACATAAATATGGCTAATTGATTTTTGACCAGGATGGAAAATAACTCAATTGAGAAAGCATAAAGCATAGTGTTTTCAACAAATGTTAGAGCAACTGGACATCACATGTGAAAAAATAATCTTGAGATCAAACCTCACACTTTATACAAAAATTAACTCAAAATGTAAGAGAAAATCTTTGTGACTTATAAGACATGGCACCCAAAGCAGGTCCAGTTAAAAAAAAAATCTGACAAATTATAGACTTCATATAAATTAGAAAAGTTTGCACTGTAAAAGACATAGTTCAGAAAATAAAAACTCCACACTATTTCTCTGTCTCCAAACTCTACATGCCTTTTTATTTCCTTGGTTTATTGTACTGGCAATATAACACAGAGTAACAGAGATAAAAGCACACATCTTTGCCTTTTTCCTAATCTTTGGAAGAAAACATTTGGTCATTTCACCATTAATAATACTAATGGTAGAGTTTAAATAGCTGTCCTTTATCAAACGGAGGAGGTCCCTACTATTCCTTGATTCTTGAGAGCTATTCTTATTAATACATGTTGAAATCTATCTAATGTATTTCTGTATCAATTGACATGACCTTTCTTAGGCTGTTAATATGGTAGATTATATTCACTGATTTTTGAATATTATTAATCCAGCTTTGCAATCCTGGGGTAAACTCCACTTAGTCATGATATATTGTTTTTATATATTACTAGATTTGATTTACTAATATTTTTTAGTACACATTTACATGTGTACATCTATGTTCATGAAGGATACAGAAATGTAGTTTTCTTATTTTGTAATGTTCTTCTGGTTTGTTACTAGGGTAATGCTGGTCTCATAAAATAAACTGGCAGAGTTTTTAACTCTTCCATGTTCAAAGAAATTGTGTAGATGTGGTGTTAATTCTTCTGTAAATGTTCGGGAGAATTTACTAAGTCAAATCATCTGTGCCTGGAGACTTCTTTTTTGAAAAGTTTTAACTATAAATTCAATTTATTTAATAATTGTAGAGCTACTATGGTTAGCTATTTCACCTGGCTAAATTTTGATAGCTTGTGCTTTTCAAGAAACTGGTTATTGGTGGTGCCTGGGTGGCTCAGTTGGTTGAGCGACTGCCTTCGGCTCAGGTTATGATCCCAGAGACCCAGGATTGACCCCCACATCGGGCTCCCTGCTCAGCAGGAAGCCTGCTTCTCCCTCTCTCACTCCCCCTGCTTGTGTTCCCTCTCTAGCTGTGTTTCTCTTTGTCAAATAAATAAAATCTTTAAAAAAAAAAAAAAAAGGAAACTGGTTATTTCATTTAAGATGTCAAACTACTTGCATGGAGTTGTTCATCTATATTCCCTTATCCTTTTGATATCTGCAGGACCTGCAATGATTTTCCATCTCTTTTTTCCTGATATTGGTGACTTATATCTTCTTTTTCCTTTGTCAGTCTTACTAGAGATTTATCAATTTTGTTGATCCAAGAACCAGCTTTTGGTTTTATTGATTTTCTCTTTTTTTCTATTCTGTTAGCTGAAGTCATTGATTTCTGCTTTTATCTGTATTACTTCTCTTCTTCCTCTTGATTTGGTTGTATATTGCTCTTCTTTTACCAGTTTAAGGTAAAAGCTTAGATTATTGATTTGAGATCTTTCTTCTAACATAAGCAGCTTTTCTATCCTTCTACTTTAACCTAACTACATCATTACATTTGAAGTGAGTTTCTTGTGGATACAGGTTAGTCATAGTTTTTAAATCCATTCTGAATAATCTCCATCTTTTAATTGGTATATTTAGACCATTTACACTTAATATAATGACTCAGCTGTGTTTCGATTTAGGTGTACCATTTTATTATCTGTCTTCCATCTGTTCCATTTATTTTCATTTTTATTTGTTTCCATTTTCCTACTCCTTTTGGGTTATTCAATTTATAATATTTCAATTTATCTTTTTTTTTACTGTATCTCTAGCTCTTTAAATTTTATTTTAGTGGTGACTATAGAGATTACAACACACTAAAATTTTCAGTCTACTTAGAATCAATATTTTACCACTTCAAGTGGAATACAGACACCTTATGATGTCCTCTTATTCTCCATATTTTGTTATAGCTGCTTTATATATATTATACACACACACACTGAAAATCCCTGAAAATGTAATAATTTTTGCTTTCAATATTTTAAAACACTCAAAAGCAGAAGACTAGTCTATTATACCATTTCTGTTGCTCTTTCTTCATTCCTGATGTTTCAAGGTTGCCTTTGGTATCATTTCGTTTCATTCTGAAGAACTTCAACTTCCTTAAACAATTTTTTTAGATCAGGTCTGCTGGCAACAGATTCTATTCTTGTTCCTTCATCTGACAATGTCTTTACTTCACTTTCATTCCTACAGGGTATTTTCACAGGATATAGCATTTTTCGGTTGGCTGACAGTTCTTTTCTTACTGCACTTTAAAAATATGTTGCTACTTTCTTTTTGGTCTCCATAGTTTCTGGTAAGAAATATGCAATCATTTGAATTGCTGTTCCCTTATTGGAAAAATATACATTTCTCTAGCCAGTTTCAAGAATTTTTTCTGTCTTTTGTTTTCTAAGACTACATGTGACCGAACCCGAGTTTCTCTGTGATTATCCCATTTGGGAGTTCACCAAGCTTCTAGAATCTTTAGGTTTGTCTTTCTCTAAAATTTGGAGGGTTGTTAGACATTATTTTTTCAAACATAATTTTAGTATCTTACTCTTTCTCTTCTGAGAACTTCAGTAACATTAATGCCAGACCTGTGGTCACTGTCCCACAGGCCTCTGAGGTTCCGTTTTTATGATTTTTGTTTTTGATCCATTTCCCCCTCTGTTAGTTTAGATTAGATAAATTCTATTTGTCCATCTTCAGGTTCACTGACTCTTTCTTCTTTTACCTCTTTTCTGTATCCAGCCCATCCAACAAGGGTTTTATTTTGATTGCTGTCATCTTCAGTTCTAAAATTTCCATTTTAGGCGGCGCCTGGGTGGCTCAGTTGGTTGAGCCACTGCCTTCGGCTCAGGTCATGATCCCGGAGACCCGGGATCGAGCCCCACATCGGGCTTCCTGCTCGGCGGGAAGCCTGCTTCTCCCTCTCTCACTCCCCCTGCTTGTGTTCCCTCTCTGGCTGTGTTTCTCCCTGTCAAATAAATAAAATCTTAAAAAAAAAATAAATAAATAAATAAAAAAATAAAATTTCCATTTTATAAATATTCCTGGGCACCTGGGTGGCTCAGTGGGTTAAAGCCTCTGCGTTCAGCTCAGGTCATGATCTCAGGGTCCTGGGATCGAGGCCCACGTCGGGCTGTCTACTCAGCAGGGAACCTGCTTCCTCCTCTCTCTCTGCCTGCCTCTCTGCCTACTTGTGATCTCTCTCTGTCAAATAAATAAATAAAAACTTAAAAAAAAATATTATTCCTGGGTTTTCAAGCCAAGTAATTTTAAACAGTATCCTGAATATTTTAATATTATGTTATAAAACTCTGGGTCTTCTTTAAATCCTTTGGAGTATGACATTTTTGTTTTAGCATGCAAAAACAGTGGCCACTTAGATGTAGGCCACAAATTCCAATGTGTCTTCTGTGGGCTTAGGCTCCAACATCAGTTCAGTTTTCAAAAACGTTCTTGTGCTCTTTGGATCTGTCCCAAATATGTACTACTCAGTGGTTAGTCTAGGACCTAGCAGTGCTGTTTGTTCCATTCTTAATCAGATTCACATATGACAAATGTATAGTTCAAGATCAAACCCAGAAGTTTAAAATATAATATAGGGCTGCTTTCCTGAGCTCTCCCTATTCCACAATCTTCCCAGTAATTATTCCCTGCTCTTCTTTTTGTCCTCTGGCCAGAAAGCTGGGGCTTTAGTTACTCTGCTTTGCCATACATTTCTGCGACTGTACTTATGTCTACAGTAAGCAGAAAGAATAGGAGTGGGGAGGTTAAGAGGGATGGCAACTACACTGCTGGTTTAGTGGTATTTTGTAATCTCATCTTCTTCCCCAATTTATCTACTATTTACTTTTCAAAGCCTTCAATTAGCTTCTCTGTGCATTCCGTTCAGATTTTATAGCTGTATTCAGTATGGAACATTTTTACTCCCATCAACTGGAACCTTTAAAAACTGGTTTGACCAGAATTCTGACAACAGGTTTCGGTTAAGCTATATTCCTACCATGTTTTGTTTCATAAAACTTATGCCTGCTTGCTCACTTACACCAGCAACACACACTTTGGTTCAAAAAGATCTAACAAACTTGGCAGGTTCTCTTTTAAGAGTATCCTCACTCCTAATAAATAAAATCTTTAAAAAAAGGGGGGGGGGCGCCAGGGTGGCTCAGTTGGTTAAGCGACTGCCTTTGGCTCAGGTCATGATCCCGGAGACCCGGGATGGAGCCCCACATCGGCTCCCTGCTCGGCAGGAAGCCTGCTTCTCCCTTTCTCACTCCCCCTCCTTGTGTTCCCTCTCTAGCTGTGTTTCTCTTTGTCAAATAAATAAAATCTTTAAAGAAAAAAAAAAAGAGTATCCTCACTCTTTCCTTATGGCTAATGAAAAAGGCAGAAGCCTTCATTTCCCTTATCACAGTCTTTCTGATATCAAGCAGAGGTTCCCTAAAATTCAAGTCAGTGCCTTAGAGCCCAGCAGAGCAATATAATTGAAGGTTATTTTATTCCTAATGTTTAGTATTTGTCTCTGTTCATTTTTAAGTATAACTATGGTAATATTCACTTTATTCAAGTCTAAAATACCTTAATAGATCTTAAAGATGACATAAGCTCTCAGAGTAAAGTTCAAAAGAGGTACTTCTTGATGCTAAGTATGTAATTTTGAAGGACAAAAGATAAGGAGAAATAAAAACTAATGAAAACAGAATCCAAAACCTTAGGCAGAATTAGAAGACCTGAATGAAGAATGAATAAATCAAGTATTCTATAGCCAGGTGCCTCCACAAATACAAGGACATATTAACAGAAAGGACTAATTTAGATAGTTGTGACACTGATACTATGGGAGATTAAAAAATTTGTTTCTTTTTTGTGCTTAATGAAGGCAAGGCATTAAAAAAAGAAATGCAGGAACTGCAAGTACAAGAGACAACAGCAGAGCTGTCCTTTATAAAAAATGATCCAAAAATATGAAGTGCTGTCATCATTAGTCTGATTTTGCTATGAGCTATTGGAAAGTGATAGTAAGGTACAAGCAAAGGAGGGAGTTGAGAGGTAAGTTAATGTCTCCCACAAAGCTTATGTGTGCTGCCCAGCAACACCTACATTAGTAGCAATGAAAATAGTTAATGCTACAAAATAGTAATATTTGAAAGAATCTAAAAAAATAAGAGAAAGTACACTACCTGGTTTTGAGTTCAGCAAAAAATTAAGAATAATGTCCTGCTTAGAATTCACAAGTAATGTTAAGTGTACATAGAAATAACAATAAAACCTTACCACCAAACAACAAATGTTTTTTAATAGTAAAAATTTAAACAGAATTTTAGATATGCTTTGTAAAGATTAATTGACCAAACTCTAAAATTGTCAACAATGCTTATAATCACTTCTAAATTACTGCAACTTGCTGGGGGGAAACAAGATTAAATCCTAAAATATTATACCACAAAAGAAGCGAACAATACCATACTAAATAGTGTTACCAGGTGAATCCTACACCAAAGGAACCAACAAAGCAAGTTACAAAAAAATAACTACCCTCACACCTCATCTAAAATTGAATAATAGAAACATGGGATCCCTTTCAATTCTTCAAAGAAAATTACTAGGCAGGCATTCCACCAAACCTAACAATGCGAGGTCTGATTTTTTTTTCTCCCAATAACTAACACTAGTTCTTATGATGTCAAGACACTGTCCAGAACACCTAAATTACTTGGAATCTAGAGTCTAATGCCTTACTAGTCAGTCTTTCTAATCCATCCGTACCTTACAGGAAAATAGCACATTCCATATAATCTCAATTAGATACTTTCTTCCTTAGACTTAAATATAATACTTTATTTATGCACTGTTTAATATAAACGTAATTTGTATTTGATTATAGAACTTCCACCTCCCTACATCTTCCCCTTATATTTTTTTTCTTTTCAACCTTCTTTCCAGTCTTCTTCAAACACAAACACACACACACCCCTAACATATTCCTGGGCCGGTCTTGAGCTTACTTATTTAAGAGTTTGATGGCATCTATCGTATGTGCTTCTATAGCTAATATTCTTAAGCTACTATTTTTTCCTTCTATACCTGACCTTTCTCTAAATTATGATAGATATGTAACATAAGCAAAGCATGGACCGTTACATTCATTTTAAATACAGTTGCTCCTTGAACATGGGTTTGAACCATGTGGGTTCATGTACAGGTAACTCTTTTTTTGATACAGTGTACTACTGTAAATCTATTTTTTTCTTCCTTATGATTTTCTTAACACTTTCTTTTCTCTAGTTTAGTGAAAAAAATACAGTATATAATATGTAGAATATACAACTATGTTTTAATCAACTACTTATGTTACTAGTAAGGTTTCCCATCAACAGAGGACTGTTAGTAGATATATTTGGGGGTGAGTGGTTTGGTTGGTTAAGTGTCTAACTTTGCAGGTCATATCTCAGGGTTCTGGTATTGAGCTCCACATTGGGCTCCTGCTCATAGTGGGCTCTGCCTGTCCCTCTGTCCTTCCTCCGGCTCATGTGCACTCTTTCTTTCTCTCTGTCTCTGAATAACATCTCAAAAAAAATGTTATAGGTGGATTTTCAACTGCTACATTGACCCTAACCTGTGCGTCGTTCAAGGACTGACTGTAGAAGAAAACGGAAGTAGTGAGAATGCTAGGAATTGTTAAAAGTAAATGAATTATTTGTCTCACTCTGTACAGACATGCTGAATTCACATTTCCCAAAAGAGAAAAAAGATATTCAAAAGGAAATAAGGGTCACAGTATATATATAACAAATGTTTAAGGAATCAGGATATATGAACTACAAGGTCAGGTGGCTTGCTCCTCAGAATTCTGGATGATGCGGCAAGAAAGGAAAACATCGACGGGTAGATGGTAATCTAGGACACATGGTACATATTTTGACAAGTCTACAGCTGCATTAAACAAAGATGTGCCTACTTGTTTGAAGTTAGAATTTGGCAATTAGTAATCTATTTAAAACCTTTTACAAATAGGTGGTAAAAATGGAACGATGTCAGTCAGCACTTACATTTTAGGAAAATTATCTAGGAAAAATTTTAAAAATCAGAATTTAAAAGTATCAATATTTAAAATATAAAGTTAACAAGAGAGACAGAACACTTATAATATTATGGTTTTGTTTTTTTTTTTTAAAGGCAAAAACAGGGAAAGGGGGGGACAGCCCCAAAGTTGAAACTAAAATGTCTGAATTACAGAGATACCCAGAGACATTTTAGCCAGACAACAATAAGGTTTTCTTTCTTTTTTTTTTTTTTTATTGTTACTAAAATTTTTTTTTCCAGTGTTTCAAGATTCATTCCCCATTCCCCACACCCAGTGCTCCACGCTTTAGGTGTCTCCAGTACCCACCACCAGGCTCTCCCATCCCTCCACTCCCCTCCCTCCAAGTCCCTCAGTTTGTTTCTGTGTTCAAAGTCTCTGTTGTTTCGAACAATAAGGTTTTCAAACAGACAGATAACCCATCAGATCAATAAGAAGAGTATGCAGCAGGAGCCACTTCAGTGGACTGAGACTAGACTGGAGGCAAATACCATGGGCAGCCTATTGTTTTAAGTGCCAAATAAGAATGACAAAATTGTAAGAAGTCTATAGGAAGGATAAAAAGAAATCATTAGGCACCTTTATAAAAACCTGCTTTATTAACAGTTTGTCATTATGACTAGAATGCAAAGAAGAAATGAACAGACTCTAAAATAGTATTAGAGAGAAGAAAATGCCCAGGAGAAATGATCAAGATCAAAACTCTAGACGCTAATAGTTGAAACCACAATAGATTATAAAATTATGTATGAAGGGGATTCAAGTTATGATTTAATATTTATATGATAAACATCATTGTTAAAACAATTCCCAAATGAATAAATTCTATGACTTCTCTAAATAGTTCCTCAGAGTTCTGCACTTATAAGGTACTGTCTTTATTTCCTATGACCAACTTGGTAGGTAGGTAGTCACCTTTAAGGAAAGCAAACCAATTTTAAATCAAGCAACAGAAAGGAATCCGTGCTAATTTTCACAACTGAACAAAGAAAACTTCCCAGAGAGCCAAATACCAAAAAATCACAAACAAAAACTTTATAGTTTATACCAGTGTGATAACAATTAGCATATTCCAAATGATACCTTACACATTACCATACAAGAGAACAGTTCAACTCTATATTAAGATAAGGTCATTGATTTTTGCAATCAGACAGAATATCATATCTCTGTGCATTAGATTCTAAATTACAGCCCCTTAGAATATTAAAGTTATTAAAAGCTCCAGGGAACAGAGGAATGATACAAATGACAATATTGTAGTTTCATCAAACATTTGCAACGAATACAGTGGCTCTGTTAATAGAAAAATTTAGGACAGAATCTTTTTTAATAGAAAGATTGAGAATAATAAGCAACTAGAAAACTTTAAAAATATTTAGAAAAAATTATACAGTGCTTTAAATCTTGCTAAGGAAAAGAAATAAATGAACGTGCAAAAAGGGGAGGAAACCAATTTTGCTACCACTTGCTTTCATTGTGTTTTTTTTTCACATTTACTTTTACAATTTTCTTTGAAAAATTCTGTCTACCTATTCATCCCTTAGAGAATAATTGAGCACAATATTAAAAGAAAAACCAACCAAACCATCCTATACAAACCTGAAGGAAATATTAATTGATCCAGATGTTTATGAAGGTTTATGTAAGAGAAATAGAAGGATAAAAGAGCAAGCTTTCTGATATATCTTTTCCCAAAAGTGAGTAGAACTAGAAGATAAGCATCTAATCAGTCCTTAATTAAGCCTGTGATTCAGAGCAACAATAGGTTGCCATTCCCAAATAACCTATGAAGCCAGGCTTGCTTAAAGAGGGTAACTAGTAAGGTTCTCATACTCATTTTTTAGATAGTATCTTTAGATACATTTTCCACTGAGAAAGAAATGAGTATGAAAGTGTTCTGTTGTCGAAATAAAATGTTTCTGGCTTCAATTCTTTCTAATGTTCTCCCTTTCCAGTTCTCATCTCAATCCAGAAACCTCTCCATCCTGAGTTCATGCATTTTCCTTCTCTATTTTAGTGAAAACATACCACATTGATTGTAAGAATCTTACTAGATTTCCATTTGTTTTGCCTCAGCTCCTACATTAATCCAAACAATAAGGGCCTTTAAAACATTCATAAATAACCTGCTGCTGCTGGCACCTAGGAGCCGAGTGCTGCAATGTTAAGCAACAACAAATTTCATAGTTCAAGAGGCACAGTTAAGGAAAAAGGTTGCTCAGGAAATCACTCTTATTTAGCACAAAGATCCTTAAAAATTGCATGAAATCAGTCAAGTAACTATAGAAACCAATTTCTTCAGCTCCATATCACACGTCTCACACCTCAATTGTCTTTATTATCGTCTGCTGTCAGATCCTTAATCAGAAATGTGAACAGGCTTGATGATTTATTCAGCAGGGAAAAGAATCTGTAGGTCAAGTGAAAAATTTCACACATACACCCAAACACACACCACATCTTCAACCTTAGGTACTTTCATTTCCTTCTGTTCTCAGCAGCTCTGGGGGCAACTCCAGTGAGATCCAATATTAAGGCTCAATTAAAATAAGCTCCAATTAGTGGAGCCTTTTTCTCTGGGGCTAGAAAAGTCAGGAAATGGATATTGGGAAATGTAAAAAGTCAGCTACTGAGAGGAGGCTGCAGACATAAATGAACTTATTTGTTGATTTCTACAGTTGCTATGCAGAGGCCTCTGGGAGTAAAAGCTTAACCAGTCTAAGCTATAAACTAAAACCCCTGCAGCTAAACATGAACTGTGTGAAACAAGGGCTCCATTCCAGAACAGAAAACTGCTGGGCCCAGAAAATTAAAAGCCAGAGGCGTTTTCCATTTAAAACTAAATCCCAGTACCACCTCCCAGCCAAAGAATTATAAGCAGTATCAGATTTACAAAACGAACAATTACCCTGGAAAAATGTAGCCTATTGTACAGTCCCAGATGCTAAATCTCAGAAGTTTCTTTCTTTCTTTCTTTTTTTTTTAATCCCACATTATATTCCTCCAAGTACATTGCTATAGTTTACAAAGAGCCATTTCTAGACAGGCCTAAGCCTTGAAAATAAATTTTAAAAACAGAGCACATAACTCATTGACCTCATTTGAAGTACTGCCCTTGCCTTCAGCAGTTCCTGTCCTTCCCCAAGGCTTCTGCAAATGGTATGCAACAGCAAAATAAACCCTGACCTAATTGCCAGGAGAGAGCTGCCAACCTTCCCTCCAACACAAAGACAAGCATGGTAACTTGAAAGTCCTACCTCTTTGGCTTTCTGCTTTAATCTCAGCTGTTCTGGATCTTCTTTGTTGGAACGACTCTATCAAAGGAAAAGAAAATTTTAATAGAAATTACTAGCATCTAAACACCATAGCTGCCGTTAAATATTTAATAAATGACAATTTTCTCTTGTGATTGAAAACCTTAGCTCCGGGGGAAAATGCCTCAATCCAGTCTGGTGCACTCCCTCCTTTACGCCCCCTCCCTCTCATCATCTGGGCTGGCTGCAGTTCTAGCCTGGAGGAAGCTTATACTGAAAATGATGCTAACAATGTCAGTCAGGTCCAGTTGAGGCATGACGTTGTTCTTGTTAGAACACTAAAAACTAAAAAAACGGATGGTACAGATGAAGGAAAAGAAAAGAAGGATAATTGCTGGCTCAAAGAAGGAAAGCAATCAACACTGGCTAATCTTCAGATAAAGCCATTCTGGGAAAACATGGTATTTCAAGGACTATTAAAATCAAGAACCTCACAGGATGATGCATGAAATTGTTTAATAGTATACTGCATACCTGAAACTACTATAACACCGTATGTAAACTAGAATTAAAATAAAAACTTAAAAATAAATACATTAAAATAAAATCAGGAACCCGACTTTGAACCAAATCAATCTCTTTAAAAGTATAATTTTTAAAAATTAAGTAGGAATACATCCCAATGTTTTCATTAGAGTATCTTGTCATCTTTGGGTCCTCCATAGCATTTAACTGAATGCTGTGCACAAGTAAAAGTTCAGTAACTATTTACTCAATATTGTTTACCATACTGATTCAGTTCAACATTCAAAAATGAACAATCTTATACAACTGCTATAAGGAGAGAGCTATCTTCTATATGCAACACTATAATGAAACAAGCGACAAGAAACTTCATTTCTGACACTACGAACATTTGTCCACTGAAAAATATGCTCAGGAATATTATTTTTTCTCATTCTAACATGAAGTTATCGAACTCCTTACAAATCGGAATGTTCTGTAAAGTGCAACATCAGCTAACTAAATATAGCTAGCAAAATAAAGCTTGAAAGTATTTTCTTATTTACTGTTTACTTGATATGTTTTACTAATGTATCAGTAATTTTGTTAAAGGGAAGTAAAAAAAAGAAACCATTTAGATTTAAGACTGCCTTGTAATTTTTTAAAAGATTTTATTTATTTGAGAGAGCAAGCACACACAAGGTGGGGAGGGAGTGGGAGCGGTATAAGCAGACTCCCTACTGAGCAGGGAACCTGACACAGGGCTCGATCTCAGGACCCTGGGATCATCACCTGAGCCGAAGGTAGCCGCTTAACCAACTGAGCCACCCAGGTGCCCCAAGAGTGCCTTGTAATTTTAAATATATGAAATGTTTACCTACATAAGGCTGTCAAAAGCTAGTCCCTTTTTCTTCATTTTTTTCCCCTATCTACTAAAACAACTTAACCCAAACTAAGATAAACTCCTTTATTATTCCACCTATAATATTAGGACATAATAAGCATGTATGTATTTATTTAAAAAACTTGTGTGTATGTATGTATATATTTATAAGTGTATCATTTCTGCCCCACTATGAAATGGGCATATTTGACTATCAAGTCTTTATTACTTAACCAATATATATATATATATATTTTAAAGATTTTATTTATTTGACAGAGAGAAACACAGCCAGAGAGGGTACACAAGCAGGGGGAGTGAGAGAGGGAGAAGCAGGCTTCCTGTCGAGCAGGGAGCCCGATGTGGGACTCGATCCCGGGTCTCCGGGATCATGACCTGAGCCGAAGGCAGTCACTTAACCTACTGAGCCACCCAGGCGCCCCTTAACCAATATTTATTGATTATTCATAGATAAATTCTACTCTGTGTGCCTCTATTCTGAATCTGGAGATATAGAAATGAAATAGCAAGACAAAGTCTCTGCTTTTGAGTGACTTATATTTTAAGAAGAGAAAATAATAAAAGAAAAAATTTTATAAAAATTAAATACAGTTATGATATGTAAAACATTTAAGGTGGGGAAAAATAAAACAATTACTGAGAGTGATATAAGTGCTGTAAAGAAAACTGGACAATGTGAAAGAAAGAGAGGAGTATCTTTGCGGGGGTACTTCTTTATCTAGGACAGGAGAGAAGAGATCTGAGAAGTGACGTTTTGAGTAGAGCTCTGAATGACAAGGAGGAGGCAGCCATGCAAAATTCGGGGGAAGAATACTCCAAGCTAAAGGCATAGTCATTGCAAAAGCCTTAAAATGGGAATAAGTTTGGTAAAACTGAGTAAAGAAAGAAGGCCCGTGTGGCTGAACCACAGAGAAAAGTTGAAAGAGGTTAAGGCTGGAGACCATGTGGGCCAAGATACAGAGCTGAGGTTTAATCCTAGTTATAAAAAAAAAATTTTAAAAAGCCACTAAGGGGCTTGGAGAACAGGAATGAGATGCCACTGCTCCAACACTTTAGAAAGATCACTCCGGCTGCTATGTAGCAAATGCAGGACTATAGGGATCTGAGATCTGAGGCACAGGCTTACAGAGCAACTCAGGAGTTTGCTCTACAACAATATGGTTTTAGAAAAAGATAAGGGAAACTTGGACTAATGTCACAGCAGATAAGATTAGGTTGTAATATATTTTGGAGGCAGGGCCAACTGGATTTATTGATAGACTGGATATAGGATATGAAGTAAAGAGGAGAATCAGAGATGACTTCCTAGGATTCTAGCCTAAGCAACTGGAAAGATGAGAATGCCAATGTTCTAAGATAGTAAAGAACAAGCAGATGTAAGACATGGGACCTCAACTTTCAGGCTGAGACACCTAATTACGAGTCTACGCGCACTTGGCACCCTCAAAGGTCAGTATGACTGGAGCTAGTAAAGAAGGGAGGGATATGAGGGGCGCCTGGATGGCTCAGTTGGTTGGGCGACTGCCTTCGGCTCAGGTCATGATCCCGGAGACCCGGGATCGAGTCCCACATCGGGCTCCCTGCTCGGCGGGAAGCCTGCTTCTCCCTCTCTCACTCCCCCTGCTTGTGTTCCCTCTCTGGCTGTGTTTCTCTCTGTCAAATAAATAAAATATTTAAAAAAAAAAAAAAAAAAAAGAAGGGAGGGATATGAGAGATAGGCGGGTACCTTTTAAAATCTGGTAGGAAGTTTGGGTTTTAAGTGCAAAAGGATGTCACTGAAGGCCTTCAAGTAACAGAGACACCGTGATTTGTTATGAAAACATTATTCTGACAAAGTATGAAAAATGGGTTATACAAGGAAAAGGATATCGTTAGGAGACATTATAAAAGTCCACTGACCAAA
>PITA01024922.1:0-15310 GCA_004023965.1 Spilogale gracilis
GACCTCAACGTGAGGCAGGAATCCATCAAAATCCTGGAAGAGAACATAGGCAGTAACCTCTTTGACATCGGCCACAGCAACTTCTTTCAAGACACGTCTCCAAAGGCAAAGGAGACAAAAGCGAAAATGAACTTCTGGGACTTCATCAAAATAAAAAGCTTCTGTACAGCAAAGGAAACAGTCAACAAAACAAAGGGGCAACCCACAGAATGGAAGAAGATATTTGCAAATGACACTACAGACAAAGTGCTGGTATCCAAGATCTATAAAGAACTACTCAAACTCAACACCCAAAAAGAAGATGAACACACCAAAAAATGGGCAAGAGACATGAAGAGGCACTTCTCCATAGAAGATATACAAACGGCTAACAAACACATGAAAAAATGTTCTGTGTCACTAGCTATCAGGGAAATTCAAATCAAAACCACTCTAAGATACCACCTTACACCAGTCAGAATGGCCAAAATTAACAAGACAGAAAACAACAAGTGTTGGAGAGGCTGCGGAGAAAGGGGAACCCTCTTACACTGTTGGTGGTAATGTAAACTGGTCCAGCCGCTTTGGAAAACAGTGTGGAGATTCCTTAAAAAATTGAAAATTGAACTACCCTATGACCCTGCAATTGCACTACTGGGCATTTACCCCTTAAGATACGGATATAGTGAAAAGAAGGGCCATATGCACCCCAATGTTCATTGCAGCAATGGCCATAATCGCCAAACTGTGGAAAGAGCCAAGGTGCCCATCAACAGATGAATGGATAAAGAAGATGTGGTACATATATACAATGGAATACTAAGCCTCCATCAGAAAGGATGAATATCCAACTTTTGTAGCAACATGGACTGGACTGGAAGAGATTATGCTGAGTGAAATAAGCCAATAAGAGAAAGTCAAGTATCGCATGGTTTCACTTACTTGCGGTGCATGAGGGGTACCCTGGAGGACAGTGGGTGTGGAAAGTAAAGGGGAACTAGGGTAATCCAGGGAAAGAAACGAAACAACAGAGACTTTGGACACAGAAACAAACTGAGGGACTTGGTGAGAGGGGGGTGGAGGGATGGGAGAGCCTGGTGGTTGGTACTGGGGATACCTAAAGCGTGGAGCACTGGGTGTGGGGAATGGGGAACAAATCTTGGAACACTGGGAAAAAAAATTAAGTAACAATAAAAAAAATAATAATAATAAGCACCTCAAAATTAACATGTCAGAACCGAGCTCTCTTTCACTTCCCACAGTTGTTCTTCTGTCTGTCCTCATCTCAGTAATGACAATACCATCTTGGTTGCTAGAGCCTAGAAGTTTGATGTTACTGGTTATTCGGCCCTTTCCCTCACACCCCCTACTAGCAAGTCCTGTTGGCTCTACCTTCAAAATATATTCTGAGTCTGAACACTTCTATCCACCCCTAGTGCCAGTCTGTGAATTTCTTGCCTGGTTTACTGACATAGTCTCCTAAATGTCCTCATGTTTCTTCCTAGTCCCATTTTCAGTAATGAGAGATATCCTGTTAAAATGTAAGCCAGATTATGTCATTTCTATTTTCATTCAAAGTAAATCCATGCAAATTCCCATGTAATAAAGCATCATTATCTCTTTGAGCTGACTTGCTGTTCTCTTCCTTGATCTTGCTTTCCAGCCACTTTGTTTTGTCACTATTCCTTAAGAACTCAAAGGAAGATGCTTTGTCAGCCAGGTATTTGGTACTCATATTTCTTTCTTTTTTTTTTCAAAGATGTATGTATGTATGTATGTATTTATTTATTTGACAGAGAGAGAGAGAAAGAGAGAGAGAGAGAGATCACAAGTAGTCAGAGAGACAGGCAAAGAGAGAGGAGGAAGCAGGATCCCCGCTGAGCAGAGAGCCCAGGACCCTCAGATCATGACCTGAGCCGAAGGCAGAGGCTTTAACCCACTGAGCCACCCAGGCACCCTGATACTTATATTTCTTCTGCCTGAAAGCTTTCCCATGGATGTTTCTCAGTTAAACTCCCTCACTTGCTTCAAGTCTTCCTCAAAGTTACCTCCATAGGTGACTCCACCCTCCTTCATATCCTTGTTTTCTGATATACTATTACTTTTTTTTCTTTGCCAAGCTATTATCTGGCTGTTTTTTAAAATCATCACTATATTTACTGAATGAGAGGAAAAAAAAATTAAAGACTTTTAAGGGGAGGCGCCTGGGTGGCTCAGTTGTTAAGCATCTGCCCTTAGCTCAGGTCATGATCCCGGAGTTCCAGGATTGAACCCCATATCGGGCTCCTTGCTCAGCAGGAGGCCTGCTTCTCCCTGTCTCACTCCCCCTGCTTGTGTTTCCTCTCTAGCTGTGTTTCTGTCAGATAAATAAATAAAATGTTTAAAAAAATTAAGGCTTTTAAGGAATCTTTGTTTTATTTTCAGGTAAGAGTCCTCTGCTATTTCTTAATTCTTAAAAAAATATTTATTTATTTATTTATTATTTATTTATATTATGTTCAGTTAGTTGCACTGATATGGATAACTGGTGAAGATTATGCTGAGTGAGATAAGTCAAGCAAAGAAAGGTAATTATACGGTTTCACTCATATGTGGAACATAAGGAATAGTGCAGAGGACCACAGAGGAAGGGAGGGAAAACTGAATGCGAAGAAATAAGAGGAAGACTAACTATGAGAGACTCTGGACTACAGAAAACAAACTGAGGGTTAGAGAGGGAGAAGGCGGTGGGGAGATGGGGTAACTGGGTGATGGACCTTAAGGAGGAACGTGTTATTATGAGCACTGGGTGTTATATGCAACTGATGAATCATTGAACACTGGCATATCTTTCTTATCATCTGCCTCTTTTAAATGAGAAGGTGTTGTTGTTGTGCATGTGTTGTGTTGTGTGTATGTGGTTGCATTTACTTTGCTTTTGTTGCTCAATCTAGAATAGCTCCTGGGACACAGCCGGTTCTCTATAAATACTGGTTAAATAAATCAACACAGGAGAAAGAATTCAAACTTAGCTTTACCCTCTTCCAAGAATTCAGGTGATTTTTGTTGTTTTATGTTTCATCAGCAACCAACAAAATAAATGCATGGAACTCTATGTTGTATACTAGAAGGCATGGTGACATGGAAATTTACTTTCTTTCTGGAGAGCAGATGAAGCCAGAAGTAAAAAGCAGAACTTGGCCTATAATTAATTGTCAACGGTGTAGTGCTGATTACAAGTCCTAAGACAGGGAAATGAGCAAGATACAAAGGAATCCATTACAGTTTCAAAAAAACATGGTATAATTAAGTTGATTTAAGTGATGGGTGATATGTACCCAGATTATGGTAACAAAGCATGAGTTAAGTTGGAAAGATGTTCGAGACCTAATTAGGATGGATTAGGAGTGAAATTGGGGAATAAAATTTTTATGTTGTTCTAAGAAAAAAAAAAGAAGAATTGAGAATATATGCAGGGAAAAGCTGAGAGTCAGAGTATACTCACAGACCCAAAAGCTCACTATATCATCAAGTTTTGTGGTTATTTGTATTTGTAGAGGGAAAAAACACATTTTAAGGCATATATATATATCATATTTATCTTCTAAACGGTGCACACCAATCATTAAGCCTTTATTCTGTAACCCTGTATTCACAGTGAGCTTTGTGTCCTATTTCTCATCTAAACACACATTCTTTAGTATTTCTTATATGTCAATGTTTCTAATGCAATGCCTTCTGCAGTTTCTGATTTACTTTAGGATTCTTTCTTCCTATTATCAAAATAAGATTTTAAAGTTTATACTATATGGGAAAGACAGGCAAATTATAAAAACTGGAAACCATTAATGAAACAGAAGGCAATCTACTGAGTGGGAGAAGATATGTGCAAACAGTATATCCAATAAGGGACTAATATCCAAAGTATATAAAGGACTTCTACAAGTCAACACCAGGAAAACAAATAATCTGACACAAAAGAGGGCAGAGGACCCAAACAGACATTTTTCCAAAGAAGACATACAGATGGCAACAGTCACATGAAAAGATATTCATCACCACCATCAGAGAAATGCAGTCAAAATCACAACGAGATATCACCTCTCACCTGTCAGAAAGGCTAAAATAAAAAAAGACAAGAATATCAAGTGTTAAGAAGGATGTGGAGAAAAAGGAACCCTCATGAACTGTTGGTAGGACTATCAATTGTTATAGTCACTGTGCAAAGCATTATGGAGGTTCCTCAAAAAACTAAAAGTCGAAATACCATATGATGCAACAATTTCACAACTAGGTATTTACTCAAAGGAAACAAAGCCACTAATTCGAAAAAATACATGCACACCTATTTGTACTACAACATTATTTATAAAACTCAAGATATGGAAGTAATTTGCAATAAGGATGGACCAAGAGGGTATTATTTTTTTTTAAAGATTTTATTTATTTATTTGACAGAGAGAAACACAGTCAGAGAGGAAACACAAGCAGAGGGACTGAGACAGGGAGAAGCAGGCCTCCCACCGAGCAGAAAGCCTGATGTGGGGCTCGATCCCAGGTCCCCAGGATCATGACCTGAGCTGAAGGCAGTCGCTTAATCAACTGAGTCACCCAGGCGCCCCCCCAAGAGGGTATTATGCTAAGTAGAGTAAGCCAGAGAAAGACAGATACCATATGGTTTCACTTATATGTGAATCTAAAAAACAAATGAATCAGCGAATGAAAAGCAGAATCAAACCCATAAATACAGAGAATAAACTGATGGTTAGCAGAAGGGAGGGCCTTGGGAGGATGGGAAAAATGAGTGACGAGGAGTGGCTTCCAGTTTTGGAATGAGTAAGTCACGGGAATAAAAGGCACAACATAGAGAATACAGTCAGGAATATTGTAATAGCACTGCATGGTGACAGATGGTAGCCACACTTATGGGGAGCACAGCCTAAGGTATAGATGCTGGATCTCTCTGTTGTCAACCTAAAACTAGTATAACATTGTGTGTCAAGTGTACTTAAAAAATAAAACTTTTATCAGTTCTTTGTAAGACAAAAGCAACAGTAGCTAGGAAAGTATTAATCCACTGCTCAGTGTAAGTTTTGTACAACAGCTTTAAAAATGTTCAGGGACATCTGGGTGGCATAATCGGTTGAGGATCTGATGCTTGATTTTGACTCAGGTCATGATCTCAGGGTTGTGGGATCGAGCCCAGCATCGGGCTCTCGGCTTGGTGCAGAGTCTGCTTGAGATTCTCTCTCTCGCTCTCTGCCCCTCCTCCTACCCATGCTCTATAAATAAATAAATACATAAATATCTTTTAAAAATGTTCAGAGAAAAATAGATTTTACTTGGTTGACTTAAAGTCACTGTTTTTTGTCAGAAAGCTAATTTTTCTTTCTTGTTACTTTCTTTGGTTCCCATATGTTGATACTCTAAGTAACTACCTACTACTTACTTGTCTTCTCTTATACTTCACAGGACGATGGAGGAACCAGAATTCTGATGGAAATCACTTCACACAACGAGAGAATAGTTGCAGGTAAATGGGAGTAATTAGTGTTTACCAAGTTCTGGAAATGTAGGACTATAGCAGGATGGATGTTCATGAGGGATGTTACAGTGAATTCTAGATGCTTTTAAGAGACCAGCTCACAGTTTCCAGAGCTCACCCACTATCTCCAACATATACAATAAAAAGAACAGTATAGATGATATACAAAAATAATATACCAAAATGATTCTATGTAAAAAAAAAAATCGATGTTGTATACCATGGTTTGAAGGGTTTGGAAAGAACACAACAGTTTAACATTTAATCAACAGAAAGTACCCAAATAAGTGAACACATGCTATAAAGAGCAAAATTTTGGATATTCTTGCCAAACAGTGTACTCCATTAGATTTGAGGATAATGGATAAGTTGGATGGAATCAGTGAAAACACTGAACTGCATCCTGAGGAACAAACAGTACAGAAAAGAGAGGATTTGGCTAAAGAGAAAATTAAAATAGAAGCAGCTGATATAAACGTCCTTTAAAATGATATAGCTTATCAAGAAATCGCTATGTTCAAATTGGAAGCTTAGAAAAATGATTAGAAGAGAGAAAAGGGTTCCACAGCAGGCAGTGGTTGACCATATTTCTTGTATGAACCCTCAGCTAAAATGAAATGTATTTGCTGTTTGCTGAAGCTCCTACCTAAGGTCTTACTTGAATTACATGAGCCACTAAAAGATATGCAAATGGTTTGCACTAGGTAACAGCAGTAAAGCCTGTGCATCTACTAATCAGGATGGTAGGCAAACTGAGTATGAAAACAGAGTAAGTACTGGTGTTTTAGTACCATGTTGGTTTTCTTTATTTCTGTATTTTTCTAATGACAATGAGGGTCTCCCACAATCGTCCCGAATCTTCTACACTGGTTGCTCTCCCTGAAGACCACGTGCTCCTCCTGGAATCAAGGTCTCCGGAGTGATCTTCCTACATTCAGTTTTTAAAACTCACAAGTAGCTTCCCATCATCCTTAGAATACAGTACAAACTCTCTGGAGTCTTACTTAACTTGGCCCCAGTAAAATACACTCTTCAAACATCCCCGAACACCCACTACCTCACACACTCCAGCTCCAGGTTCTTTCTTGACAAAGTTCCTCTACATCCTGGAACACATCAGACTCTCCTGGTACCTTTTTCAGGGGGAGCAGAGGCTTGACTGGCCATCCTTCTAAGACCACTGCATCTGCCCTCCCTGTGGCCGTAAGAGCAGTTTATGCTTCCCCAGCCAGTGCACGGGCCATATTGTTGAATAATAATGACGTCCCCAGACCTGGAGTTCTTAGTGATTTTGGTGCCATGAACACATCTAACATTTGAGGAGGTTTGTAGCTCTGTTCTTAAAACATTATTTTTTAAAGTGTAAACTACTTAGGATAACAGAATGAAACCGTTATATTGAAATATAATGTCAAAGTATTAAAAACTAAATTAGTATCATAATATACTTGCTTCTTTATTAATACAGTAAGTAATAAAACCTAGCGGTATGTCAATAACCAAACAACTTAAAAGTCATGACAAGCTAGGCATGCCAGGGTGGCTCAGTCAGTTATACATCTGTCTTTGGCATCATCTCAGGGTCCTGGGATTGAGCCCCACATTGGGCTCCCCATTCAGCACAGGTAAGTAAAATCTTTTTTTTTTTTAATCATGACAAGCAAAAACTACATTTTCTAATATTTAAAATGCCAAAATGGTATATGAAATTATCAGTGATTTTTAATGGTGACAAAGTCACATGTACTGTTAATACCTACATGGTTTGTGGCCTATGTTTATAGTTAAATTTAATGCTAAATTTCAGTTACACGTTAGGAAAAATAAAGATGTCATTTTTTTTTTCTTCATAAAAGCTTATAATACTTTCTCTGCCATCGTAGTTTGAAAACCCCTGTGCTAGCGTGCCAAGTCCATGAGGACAGGCAGCAGATTTGCTTCGTGGATCACTGAGTCCCCCTTTTTCACTAAATCATCATATAACTGTAACTATAACCATAACAACACATATAAGACTTTGTGTTGTAGTTGTTGAAGACAAAAGCCCGGTGTCATGGAGCATTAATCCTGGTGGGAGAGCAAAGCACTGCCCAGCACATCGCAGACACCCATACTGTTCGTGAAACTGAATGTTCCTCCTCTGCTTTGACCTCTCCTAAGATCCGTTAGTGCCTACAAACATCTGCTGTAACAGTTTTTAAGCAGGTGCTGAAGTTCTGAATGAATTGGGTGACAATAAAGAGATCATTTAAAAAATTGAGAGAGATTATTACCCTCTAGAGTATGCATTTTAATAACTGCCTGTTCCATTTTGGGCTCTCTGATCTGCAGGAATTATTATTCCTCTATCTCTGTGTCCTAGCTCACGAAGTTCTCCCCTTCTTGATCCTCGTGTTCCTGCTGCTCCGGGTTAACTACTAACACTTGAAGAACTGGAACATCATTTACTCTGGGAAGATTTCTCTCCACTTCTCCCCATGGAGCTTCACTGTCCTGGGTAGGAATCCTTCTTTTGTGTTCAAACAGAACTTTGGGTATCTCTCTATTTTTGGATAGCTGACAGACAGGAGTGAAATTATCTGCCTGTGTATTCATAGCCTCATTTTCCTTCCCCTAAACTATGTGACCTTCTGTCTCTGCCAGAGCTACAAAGCCTTCAGGAGAGCAGACACACTCCTCTCCTCACTGAAGCAGTGCTTCCAACTTCCTAGTGGGAAGGGAAGCCCCACAGGAGGCTTTCAGATCTGGGAGCATCCTTTCTGGCTTTGTTAAGGATGTGTAAAAGTCAGTTTCAAGAGAGGTAGCAGAGTGTCTGTCTGCATTTTCGAGCTCTCAAAACACTTTCAGAAAGGACATTACATGCACTTTCTGAGCTCCTTACTGTTGGATTCTAGGGCACTAGCTCCTTGCAAAAGACAGAATCCCCAGGACTATGTCTAGATAGAGTGACTCGAACGCCTGGCCTGTGTTGTTTTTCTTGCTCTCTTTATGCCTGAGGAAGTGGCAGAACAGGGTCTGTGTGGCATCCTTGTTGCTAGCTGTTTCTCTTTAAAAGTAAAATAGCACTGGCCTCAGGTACGCACTGACGAGACTTGCTGGACCTCACTCACATCTGTGTTGTCTAACCTCAGTACCTCGGGGAGTTGTAGCGCACTCTCATTTTTATTTACATCTCTAGGAGTCAGCACAGTGCACGGCATATGGTAGTTCTCTATAAATGTTTCCCGAACTGAACTGAAGCGACTTTAATGAGATTATGAGATTTACCATCCTGCTGGCACGAGAATGTGTTTTTCCGTGGATAATGTATACTTTTCCTTAAATAAGGGAATAAAGGGAATCTTTGACACACTGATAAAACTTTGGCTCTAGTGTTTAAAGTTTCAATAATTTAATTCCTGTGTACACAATAGGGATGATACACAGCCTATCTTTGTGTGTTGAACAACCTACAGTTGGTAAACTGGCACAGACCAAACCACGTGCCTGCCTGGGTAGGACTTTCAATGTCAGTTTCGTGTCTGTCTCCTGCTCCAGACTATAAACCACTTGAAGGCTGTGCATTTACCCATTAAATTATATTTGCTGAACCAACAGTTTAGATAAGTATTTCAATTAAAAATTAAAATTAGGGATGCCTGGGTGGCTCAGTTGGTTAAGCGACTGCCTTTGGCTCAGGTCATGATCCCGGAGATCCGGGATCGAGTCCCACATTGGGCTCCCTGCTCGGCGGGAAGCCTGCTTTTCCCTCTCTCACTCCGCCTGCTTGTGTTCCCGTCTCTGGCTGTGTTTCTCTCTGTCAAATAAATAAAAATCTTAAAAAAAAAAATTAAAATTAAACTAGATCCCAGAAAAATAGTAGGTATAGCCATTAAATGTCCGTCTTCCTTCTTATTGATTATTTGAAAAACTAAGAAAATGCCTTTAGGTATGCTAAAAGTATGTCTTCCTAATTTTAAATACATTGTCAAAATACAGATAATGAATGTAAAATTATATCGTGGTGACTGAATATGTAGTAAAGTTATGATTAAGTGCTGTGTTAGCTTTCCATATTGAAAAGGACCTAATTTATTCTTGATAAGAACTCTCTAAAAACATGATATAAATGTCCAAAAATTTTGCTTGGAAACTGTGAGGATTTTGTTTTCACTGTTAATCTCAAAATTTTTTCTTCTCATAGGAACTCTTCTGAGTAAACTTTGGTAAGATAAATTGCCTATTTGATTATGGCTGTTCTTTCAAATTACTTTTTATAACTGAACGTATTTAAAATATTTTAAAAATAATTTAAGTTCTAGATTTTGATGCCAGTTTATTTCCTGATGTGCATTATGTCTACTTATTCATATTCCATAGCCTGCTGTTGACTTTCCTCCTGCAGACAAAACAGTTCTATGAAGTTCTTCGGATGAGAAGAACCAAGGACAGTTTTACTCTTTGACATCCTTAAATTTTTTCTAATGTCTTTTTTTTTTTTAATAAAAACCATCTCAAGTTGTATTATACAGAAATATTACTTGTTAACATTTTGATGATGTACCGCCTTCAATGTGAAACACACTATTACATAAGCTGGTTTTTTTTTTCCTTTTCCAACTTAACAGTATACAATGAACATCTTTTTAGTTGGTAAATATATTTCAGTATTATTATTTTTTTTTTATTATTTTTTTTATTGTTACTAAATTTTTTTTTCCAGTGTTTCAAGATTGTCTTTAACATATGGCATTTACAAATCCTGTTTTACAAGCACTCAGCTACCTAAGGGGACATGACAGTACTGCCTCTATTTCCATTTCAGACAATTCTAGGTTGGTTCCATGTGAACCAACTTTCCTACTTCACATATTTCCGAGAATCCCTTCAGCCTTCTCTCTACATCTCTTACTGATCACACAGGGATAGATCCTTTTATTAAGCTTTAATGTTTCATGACACTGATGACACTGCCCAAGTGTAACTCATTCTGGAATTAAATCTCTATAAATATTAATTTCAAATGGATAGTCAACAGATAAGGAAAATTCACATTGCTACAGTATCCTTAGACACTGGATGTATCATTGTCCTGCACATTCTATGATGACAGACTCTCTCTAACTGGAGCCAGGTCGTTCCTTTTAAACATCTGAAAAGAACCTTGAGTGGTTAATATTACTAGGAAGAAGTCTTTGTGAAGACACATGTTCCAGGTAGTCAAGAAGACTGGACAGGTTGAGGGCTTGGCGCTCCACAGTACATTTGATGACTGGTGAAGAAAAACCACCACAAAGAATTCAGAAGTGAAATGAGGGCACCCTCCCGTAATATGGGTATACTGAGTCTATCATAATATTTTTAACCTTGAAAGAGTGAATTAGAAAACTAATTCCAATGCCTTCTATAGAAAGGCAATGTGTATTAAATGCACACTGTTTTTTTGAGACCCAGCAAAAATAAAGTATGCATGGACTTGTTAGTACTGATATATATAAACAGCACAATTTTTTCTCTTTAATGCTGAGGAAAATACCTTTACTTTGGTAACTGTCTTTGGTTTTTTAATTAATAATTAATAATTCAACTTTATTGTTATTTTTGTTGGCTTACACCAAACTGCCTCAGATATACCCTATATTAAAGGAGTCAACATAAGGGAAGAACAGAACAGAACAAAAGAAGCCTCAGGCAAACTCAGCAAGAAGACCATCTGGGCTGGAAGCTCCCTGGGCACTTTCAGGGTTGGAACAGCAGAGTCCATCAGCCGCCCGGATGGAGGACGACACTCACAGAGGCCACTGGATCTGCTGACACAGAGCCCGGGGGATCATACATAGGACAGAACACTGTTACTGGGAAGAGGGTTTGCCATGGACAGCCAGGGTTCTTTAGGAGCAGAGAAGCAGGCAATGGATCCATCCACATCAGAAGGAAATGGAAGTATGCAATGACCGGAATTGTAACTCACCTTTTCAGGCCTTGGCTCTTTCCATCACTTTTTTTTTAATCTCACAGAACTTTGTTGATATATCAAAGCCTTAAATTTAAGGTATCAGTAGTAACATGATAATTCTCCTGTATCTTGCAAACCCAGACTAAGGCCTCCATGGACTGTCACATTTTTCAATTTATAGCATTACATCTAATCCTTTTAGTTCCCTGCTTGAGGCAGAAAGGTGAAAAGTAATGGAAGAATGGTGCACAGGGGCATTTTGGTTATATTATGATGCTTCGTATTTTTTTCTTAGTTCTCTGTGCTCAACAGGGTAGTTTAAAAGCTGGCAAGGGAGCCGGAAAGGTAGCATGTCATTTTTTGCAGTATGGGAGAAGATAACTAGGCTCATAGATCACCTGCCACCAGTGTCTGAAGTTGAGGCTGGGTAACACATGTATCCCTAGTGATGGACAGAGCTAGAGAGCGTTCCAGCAAGAGTGCAGTAAAAAGATTTGTCTCTGAATGCTGGCACCGGAAACCCAAAGCGTGACACACACCAGTGTGCACTGGCTGCTACGAAGGTAACAGATGTCTCTCTGACAGGTTAGCTAGAGAAAACTGTTTGTAGAGCAAAAGGATGTAAAAGCAGAGACAGAATAAGGAAATTTGGAGAAGTTCCCACCCAGCCTGTGGTTCTTACCCATGCAGGTGGAAGGAAAGAATGGATGATCTTCTCTCAGATTTTAGCAGACAGTTTTGCATTTTGAATAGCTAACAGCATTTCATAGCTGTGTGAGGGTGAGAGAAAAAAAGATTCTGCATTTTCCTCCTCACTCACAGAAGCATAAAGTCCCCTTGTGTGATTCAGACACCCTGATCATCCATCAATGTTGCTGTCCACTCTGTTTTAAATAGGAGTGCTTTGGAAGAAGCGGCCTATTCTTCAAATTGACATTTAGGACATTAAGAATGCCACAGTGATTTCACTTAGCAAATTTTTTTTTCTGCTGCTTCTTTTGGTCAGTAAAGTCACCCTGAGCGTCAATGGAATTAAAGACATTCATTTAGAGAATCTGCTTACGTAAGTTTACATTTCACTTCAACAGGTCGGAACTTATCTTTTGTATTTTCCTTTTAAGTAAAGTCAACAGAAATATATAGTAACAGCGTCTATAATTGTTGGCACTGTAATGAGCCAAGGGTAAGACTGGCACTAATAATTTTCCAGCCTAGACATCAAGGTCCAAAGAGGTGGAACCACTTGGGGTCACAGGGCACCTCCAGAAAAGGCCGTGGAGGCCCGGCTCTAAGGGGGATGATGTTGGAGGAAGAAAGTCCAGCAGGACACATACACCCCATCTCTGAATTCTCTGATCATTTGTTTACAGATGCCTTTTCCTTGGCATCCAGATGTGCCAGACCTTGTGCCGTGTTCTTCATATTCTAGGTGAGTTTAGAGAAAAGAGACAAAGTCACTGAGGACTTGAATAGTTACCAAAAGCTTCCTCAGCAGGCTGTGATCTCACATAAACCTTGTAGCACGGGAAAGACTCTACCCTTGGTGGCCTTCTACAGGTTCAGTTCATCCAACTAGAAGCCTGTTACTGTTCTTGCAGATCTGTACTTCATCACATCAAGGAATGAACATCTTAGTTTGCCTTGCATGACTTCCATGTTTTTGGTCTTGATAAAAGTAATATTTGTAAAGCTACAGAGTTTATATTCTTTGTTAAAATTTTTTTTTATATACCTTTGGGTTAGATTTTACCCTCAGAATCAGGGTAGAAGCCATTAAATGCCTTCATTTACTCGTGTGTGGCTAAAAATGCCTAACATCCACATTTGATTGTAGACATTTTAGTCCTAAACCTTAATTCTCTTTGGCTGGGGAATTCCAGCATTCATCATTCAATTTTCTTAGTATAATCTTCATGTCACTGTCTAGTATTTATATAAATATATTTTATCAGAAGTATAAGAATTTTCTAGGGCTTCAGCAGAGTGTCCTTATGCCAGTAGCTGATTCCTTGTTTTTAATCTAACCAGTCACACAAATATTGACCAATGCTAGAAAGCCTTTCTTTTTGTACCATTTACTGCATGGATATTTGCAGCCCCTCACTGAAGGTAACAGTGATGTAGACCACTTTAATTCCATTAATTTTAGAACTATCAGAGTTCTATGAACTGGTTTAGAAAAATTTAATGCTATTTTAATATAGCACACCACAATTTCTAAAATAATATTTTGGGGATGTAGTGATTTAATTTTTTATTGCATATTATTTTACTGCTAATAACAGTATTTAGTATTAGTGTTATGATCAAATATGGGCTAATTCCATGTGCCTTTCTTTGATGTGTGGGAGAGGAATCTCTTCTTTGAAATGGATAGCAAATCTATTCCTACTCATTAAATAGAAGCAGATTATGGTAAAGGTATTATATTTTCAGTGCTAATGCTAGTAAAACAGATAATGAAACAAACAAAATGCCCAAGACTAGGGATACTGTCACAGTCATCTTTTTATTCTACAGATACTACCTAAGTGACAGTTGAAAATATTAAACTTGGGGTGCCTGGATGGCTCAGTTGGTTAGGCGACTGTCTTCTGCTCAGATCATGATCCTGGAGACCCAGGATCAAGCCCCACATAGGGTTCCCTGCTCGGCAGGAAGCCTGCTTCTCCCTCTCTCACTCCTCCTGCTTGTGTTCCCTCTCTGGCTGTGTTTCTCTATCAAATAAATAAAATCTTAAAAAAAAAAAAGAAAATATTAAACTTCTGTGATATCAGTGATGCTTACATGATGGTCCTACTCTTTTACCAGGTTTCCTGTTCCTGAACTTGTACAACAGCTTGATGTACAGAATTCTTCACCTCTTATGGACTGGCTTCTGTTGTTTACAAAATGTTTTCCTTGTTATAAATTTCTCTGAACTCTCTGACTGCAGGAACAATGTTTTGTATTTTCTGCATCCTTCAGAGGGTCAAACAATGAGGCTTTATGTACTTTTAATTGAGGAAAAATAATCACTATTGCTCATTTACTATGTGTGCTCAAATTTACATTACAAAGCTTTATGTAATCATTTGCTAATGATTTTGAGTATGAGCTTATAGAGTCGAATGCTTTTTTACTCCTTAATACCCAGAAAGATATGATTTAACAGTTGTAGAATTAAACTGAGGTTAGTATTCAATTAGTTATTTTTGGCTTGAACTACCTACCAGGTTAGAGTCTGTCTGTGCTTTTCACCAGAATGGCAGGAATGGAAATCACTGTAATGTTTACAAAAGTGCACTGAGAAAAAGACTGCTTTTCAGCTATTTTCTGAGAAGCTGGAGAGTCAGAGAACAATACTTCTATCTGCAAAGGGGTGAATGTTGACTCTGATGGCTTTCTGTTTACCTCCTCATTGAAAACTTCCTTGTGGGTGTGAAGGAGTCCATTTCTCTTTTCCCAAATTCCAAGATGTGCCATAACAGCATGTTTACAGACTGATTCACAGTGGAATTGCTAGTGGTTCAATTAAAACCACTGTTTGTAGATTAAAGATTCTAACAGAGCTTCTCCTGCAGCGTGACAGCAACATTACTTTTAAGCTTACCTTACAAAAAAGCAAAAGAGCCTCATTTAATAAAAGACCTTGCCCTTGGGCAAGAATTTCCCCCCCACTACTAGATTAGAAGAGAAAGACCAGAGTATGCACTATGTCTTACTTATTGTTTAACCTCAGCATCTGGCACACTACATAACACAGCCCAACACATGACTGTTCTCGCTTAAGTGAATGAATAAAGGAATACTTAATCTAACACTCTGTTTAGTGTACTCTCCTTTACTTAAAAAAAATCACAGGGGCGCCTGGGTGGCTCAGTTGGTTGAGC
>PITA01024922.1:15410-25463 GCA_004023965.1 Spilogale gracilis
AATTAAAAAAAAAAAAAAAAAAAAAAAAAAAAATCACAGAGGGAGAAGTCAGAGCATTCTAAAGATAAATCTTTCACCAATCAATAATGTGTTGAGAAGTAAAATCTACTATGCTCAAATGGTTAAATCCTGAAATTTGTTATAATGAATGCACCCAAAAAGAAACAATTTATTGTCTTACTTCCATCAGAACTTGAGATAATGTATTGTAATAAAAGATACAACTCAAAAATGTCATAACAAGGACTGTGCTGTTTTATAAAACATTGTCATTAGCTGCCGGTCAATAGTATTTCACTCTAGGCATGAATGCCTGTATCCTAGTTAATTGAGACCACTGACAAGAAAGAGTTCTACACTATTTCTCTGCTTTAGCTACTTGATTTTAGTATTAGATTAAAAAGCAGGTAAGAGAAAGTTAGCTATCTTATGTTAAATGTGAAAGAAGTAATTTTTTGTTGCTGTTTAACCTTAATGATAGGAGCATGACTTGATTTATATTGCAAGTTTCTTACGGGAAGGACTACAATTAGAAAAAAATACTTTAAGTGCAAGATACATTCACACATGATGAGATCAAGTCACAACTCATCCAGAAACAACTTACATCCCTCTGGTACTTCATAAGTTAAATTAATCTTAATTAACGTTCTATTTGTTTATAATTTTATTCACTCCGCCCTTTTTGGAATATCTTTCTCATTCCCCATTTCATATTGAAAACAAACAAAATGTACTACCTTTCAAACTGATATTACTGACCCATCTAATTGCAATAATTAATAAATGCATACTTTATACATGTATGCAAAACACTTTTAGTATGTACTGGTAAGCCTCACTTTATTTATCCCTTACCCCAAATGAATAAATTTTGAATTTCCTTTTCTTTTATAAAGATTGTATTTATTGAAAGAGAGAGAATGAGTGAAAGCACAATCAGGGGGAGCAGCAGAGGGAGAGGGAGATGCAGACTCCTGGCTGAGCAGGAAGCCTGATGCGTAACTCGATCCCAGGACCCTGAGATCTTGACCTGAGCCAAGGCAGATGATTAACCGACTGAGCTGTCCAGATGCCCCAAATTTTGAAGTTTCAAAGGAAGAACTTGAAGTTCAGAGAGACTAGCTGATTAAATGAGCCTTAATACCTTATACTAAGTATGCAACAAGAACACAGGCTTCCGAAGCAGATGGCCTGGTCTGAACTCTGGCGCATGGGTATACTGAGGCACTAAATTAGTTAACTACATAAAGCACTGAAACAGTAGCTAGCACATTAGGCATGGGCTCCATACACAAGAGATTTTATTATTATTTCTTCAGAGTCTCCCAAAACAGGGTAGCTCGGATTGTCTGGGATGCCTGAGCCTGCAGATTTTGGGGGCCCACCCCATATCCACTGCATTAAGATCTCTACTTGAGAATCATTGCTGTGGTCCTTCCAGTAAGTGATGGGACCTTTTTAAAAAAATACTTTTTTTCCCTGCCAAATAGGTTATGTTTTGTTTTTTAAAGGTCCTTTTTTTTTTTTTAATGCCATGGTTAGACTTTTAAGTCCAAGAAATACTTGTAAGATTTAAACTTTGCCTATCTTACTAATGGAAAATTCATACTTTATTGTGATACAGTGAAAAGATGATTTTCACAAAAAAAGTATAAGAAACTTTAAGATGTCTAAGTCAATCCCCACTATTTACTGAATGGTTCATTCACTCAACACACACTGACTGAGTGCCCACACATGCCTAGTACTGTGCTAATTATTACCAGGATCACAGAGATGAATAAAATGGGCTAGACTCCTGCACTCATGCCATTTAAACAGTGAAATGCTCATATTCAAAAATTACTGAGGGGCGCCTGGGTGGCTCAGTCGTTGAGGGGCTGCCTTCGGCTCAGGTCATGATCCCGGAGTGTGGGGTTCAAGCCCCACATCAGGCTCCCTGCTCCGCAGGAAGCCTGTTTCCCCTTCTCTCACTCTGCCTGCTTGTGTTCCCTCTCTAGCTGTGTTTCTCTAGCACTTGCCATAGTCCATCTAGTCCAAATGCCTAAGTCAGCATAAGCACTAAGTTATAGCTGTCATTATTAGTATTAGTAATGTTATCACAGAAATCTATCTCTATATTGGTTTAGCCAATTAATTGCAGTACAGTTTGGTGACCTTGTAATCAGGATCAATTTTGAAGACTGCCCTGTAGACATTGCTACATTTCTGTAATTTACGTAACAGCCTAGATAAATAGCTATTAAAAATTCACTTTCATTAATAAAAGGTTTAAATTCAGCATTCAGTAATTCTTTTTTTTAAAGATTTTATTGATTTATTTGACAGATGGACTCAATCTTCTAAAACAACTCTACAGGGGAAGGTGGTAGAAGCGCTGTCTCCATCTGACCTGTGAGGTCACACAGGGGAGGTAAAGTCAGTATGTAAGTCCAGGTAGACTTGTATCCAAGTCAACTATGCACACATAATTTTGCTGCACCTAAATCAACATCTAAATAAATAATCCATTTCAACAGAGGGTCACATAATTCAGTAATGTGAAGCTAGCTGCTGGTGCATTTTCTTAGTTTTGTCTCTTGATCTTATACCTTATTGTTTCAATTTATATATAGATGGGTAAACTTTTTACTCTTTTGTACACACACACACACACACACACATACACACACACTCAACTGGAAGCTGTTTTATCTCTTCTTCCTTCAAGGCCTGGAATATTTCGAATAGCACAACTGAGAAAATATTTTAATACTATGGCTGAATAAAAAGTATCCAATATAATTTGAAATTTGAACTGTCAGCCAGAAACATATGGATGTTAAAGGAAGCTTTGCAGTGTTTCTGATGAGCAGCTGTTGGAGTTGGTTGAATCCTTTCTTAGGATGACCGTTATTGAGTCTTTATACTTCTGCACTGGCCATTATGCTTCCTCTGAAAGGAATTCAGAATTATCCGAATGAATGGAAAGAGATCTATCTGTGTGCAATTGGATAATTCCCAGTGTAACAGCTGTGTGGAGCTAAGACTGAAAGTGACTCTGGAAACGAGAAGATTGTGTGACTTTGTGTTCCCTCAATTTTGGATTTAAACTTTCCCAAGAGATTGGGAACTGCTTATATTAAATTGCTCACATTAGATAAAAATGTCTTTAGTCCACTGCAATGATGAAGTCAGTGTTACTCATATACTATCTTTTCTTCATTGAGAGTTAAATATTTGGGGAAAAAAGAGAGAGACATTGTAAAAGACAATCCTTGAATTATGTTACTCCTGACTTTTTTCCCCCCAGGACAGCATTATAAAGGAAAAAGCATAGAATCTAGTATCAGAAGCTCTCGATTTTAAGCTAATTTTTGAGTAAAGTGTTCATAACCTTTATTAAGCAGCTACTGTGGGCCAGGTACTGAGTACTGATAACTGTGTTTATTATTTCATTCAATCCTCAGCCCAACCTGAGGTTTAAGCAGCCAGTAAGTGCTGAAGCCAGAACCCAAACCTTAGTTAGGGATTTTTGAACCAAAAGGCCTTAGCCTTTACATAGCACACAAGCACTGCCCTTCCCATCTGTGAACAGTCAAGCTGATCTTGTGTAGAGGAGGCGTGGGGGGTTCCTTGGTATGATCCAACGACACAAAGATCTACCTACAAGTGTACTTAAACCACACTCTGCCCCTCTCCAATCAATTCAGTCCTCAAGTTAAGGTTGTGATTCTTTCCCAAACTTGAGAAACCACAGACCTGAAAGAGTACCTTCTGGTCTATGGAACCTACGAATCCCAACATGAGAAGCTCCACGTTAAACACTGAACCTTCTATGATTTACGGTCTGATGCCAATGTAAAGGGAAATTCACATGTTGACAGAAACATTGAAATCACGTACTACTTGGTTATAAGGGTATACTCAATTAGCCTCTACTAATTTTGTTATTATTATTGAAACGAAAGCACACATTTTACAATGTCTCAAAAACTTGGATTTTGTTTCTAAGATACTGTTCTCATCAAAATACATATCTTGGCAGGTTGTATATTTACTCTGCATCATTCATTAAAAAGTCAGCACTGACGCATTTACAAAATTATTTAGTAAGTATCTACAATTTCCCAGAGGGGACCAGGCATAGGCCAGATAAATTTCTCTGTGGAAAGAAGTCTGAACTTTGTAGGTTGAGGATAACTGATGCTGGGACTGATAAGAAAAGTCAGACCCAGGCCAAATGCACCATGTGTGATCTGATCATAACAGGTCTTAAATTCAACAAGGGGAAGAATTTACGAGCTTTCATCTATGCTTTGAAAACACACTGAATTTTCCTGAGCATCATCTTCTGCTTCAGATTTGTTTATTTTCCAATTAACAAAAGGGAACTGTTTCTTCTGAGTCTTTAAGCAAAATTTTTTTTTAAAGATTTTATTTATTTGACAGAGAGAAACACAGCCAGAGAGGGAACACAAGCAGGGCGAGTGAGAGAGGGAGAAGCAGGCTTCCTGCCGAGCAGGGAGCCCCATGTGGGACTTGATCCCGGGTCTCCGGGATCATGACCTGAGCCGAAGGCAGTCACTTAACCAACTGAGCCACCCAGGCGCCCCTAAGCAAAAATTTTTTAAGGAGCCTAATACCCTTTGTTACTTGTAAAATAAATCTGCAATAACAAATAAATGCCTTTCTTTTGGGGGGGGGGGCGGGCTGATTCTTTTTCTAGCCATTCTCTCTAGGCTGTCTGGGTATAATTTTTCCTTGAGTTCACTAGAACCTCTAAGGAAAGAATTTCCTCTGGGTACTACTGCCTATCTGATTCCTGTGGGGATTGTAAGTGATTTTTAAAAGAACTGTGAGTTGAATTAAACCACAGCTATAAATGAAAAAAATACCAATAAGAAAACAGTTGGTTTTCTTCTTCTAGGAATTAACACTAATTCTATATAGAGTTATCGACCTTAACTTTCCACGAGCCAAAATAATCACAAATATAAAATGAGATGTACCCCAGAAATCATAAAACAAAATAAAATTAGGTATGCAATTTCTTTATCCAGAAACTTCATCTCTCATTAAAACAAAATTTGGACTCCCAATGGTGGAAGAAAAAAAGCACTGGAGTGCACACAGATGGGATGAATAAACACAGGGCAGAACTAGGGACCCACAGGTGAGAGAGCTCTGCCAGGGTCCTTGCAATGTTACATGCTAAGAGAGACAAATGCCAATTTTAAAATTCCTATAATGAAGTCAGTACAAAGATCAGCAGTTACCAGCTACTTGAATAGATCAGTTTTAAAACTGATCTAGTAATCAGATCATTATTTTGGTTTAATAATCTATCATTAGCAGATACCCTATGTTCCTGAAATATTTCATGTTTATTATTCCAGTCTATTGCTTTTCTTCAAACAACAGAGCCTCTGTCACGCCTCAATTACAAAGGTATTCTACAAATGTGGTTTTTTCCCCCCCTGTTCTTGGTAGATGGTCAAGTATATATTCCCAATAGTGTAATTTTAAGAAACAAAACCTAGAAGGTTTTTACAGCAGGACGGAAGACTGCATGGAGGAGGCCATTGTAGCAGGCAGCTAGGGCAGACCCAGAACCACCACAGCTGTGTCATGTCATTCTCCTAATGCTTACACTGGTTTAAGAAACCACTTGAATCAGTCGATGCCACACTGAAAGAAGAAATTTCACAGCTCTCAAATTACAACTGGATTTAAATGCAAAATCTGTAAATGTGAGCTATTGCATGTAAATGTGAATATTATTCTTTTATAAGTAGATAGCTCACCATGGTCTTATAAATAGAGTATGAGCTGAGCTCTACATTCTGTAACTTTGATGGGATTTTTAGTAATGTTTTCCATGTATACATTTGATTGGTGTCTTAAATATCTCCCCTTTTGCTTAGTGTTTCAAAGATTTTATTTGCATTTGCTTCATAAAACCAGAAAGGCATTTGTCAAAAGATGTGCATGCATCTTTGCAAAAAGCATATTTAGGGATCCGCACATCACACATAATGATCCCATTTTCTGAACATCCAATCTATAAGACAGAAGCCCTGAACTTATCAATGAAATGATGTCAGGTACCAAAAACTAGAAGGCTATTAAAAGCATGAGTGGAAGAAACTACACAGGAGGATACTATTGAATTTAGCTATTTGAACAAAGGGAATTCCTTCCCAAATCTGGGCCAGATGAATTATCTTTTCTACAAATTTGGAATAAAAACTAAGAGGATCTAACCCCATTCCATCTGGCTTAGTCTCATGAATCAGTATCTGTGGAGTGACAGTCCTTGACCTCCCTTGAAACACAGCAACTGTGACTGACTATATGAACGAAGCAGAAGGGAGTTGCACTGCTTAGCCCTGCGGGTTTTTAGTTCTGGGTCCCTGGCCCTTCCTGGGGCCTTCTGCACTCCCGCCCTCGGTCCCACAAAACAACTGTCTGCCAAATGTTATCACTTTCTACTACTTTCAAGTGAAGAGTCAGAACAAATCATGCTTTTGGGGTTGTTGTTGTATGTCTGTTATGCCTGTGACTGAATGGAGGGGGTGAGTGGCTGTCACCGTACAATGGGGAACAGGTTCTAGAAAATGAACTTCCCCAGCTCTGCTCTCATACTCCTGTGAATGTAGGCTTCTTCCTGATGATATGTGGGATCTTAAAAAAGTCTATATTATTTGAATAATGTGTTATTTGGGGCACTGTTGAAACAACTTTAAACTTTCCTGAATGGTCATGTATTAAAACAAATGGGGGGGCACCTGGGTGGCTCAGTTGGTTAAGCGACTGCCTTTGGCTCAGGTCCTGGTCCCGGAGACCCGGGATCGAGCCCCACATCGGGCTCCCTGCTCAGCGGGAAGCCTGCTTCTCCCTCTCTCACTCCCCCTGCTTGTGTTCCCTCTCTGGCTGTGTTTCTCTCTGTCAAATAAATAAAATCTTAAAAAAAAATCTTTAAAATGAGAGGGGACTTATTTTAATCAGATGAATATAAATTTTATTTAAATAAAATATGAGAATGAAAGGAAAGACATATGAATTTAGTAGAATGTTTCATCTCTATCGGGAGCAAAACACTCATATTGTCATTTGCGGGCCATTATCAGGTTGTTTCATAAATTATTCCACGTAAATAAAAAGTTCTAGCTAACTGAAGCATATAAATTAAGTGGCAATTAACAACAAAACAAAACATGTGCTCCAAAAAAAAGTTCCTTATATTATGTACCATCTCTCTTTATTTTAAAACATTACTGGTGCTTGGGTGGCTGCTTTCGTCTCAGATCATGATCCTGGGGTCCTGGGATGGAGTCCCACATCAGGCTCCCTGCTCAGCAGGAAGTCTGCTTTTCCCTCTGCCACTGCCCCCACTCCTCTTGTTTTTTCTCTCTCTAAAATACATAAAATCTTTTAAAAGAATATTATTGTTTTTCAAGTTGTATAAGCAGGCAGTACTAATGATGCCTGGTACATGGTTTTCATATGTAACATTATGTGTGGTGCGTGTGTGCTTATGTGCTGTCGGCTGGCACTAAAGCCTCCGAGAAGGGGCCACGCTGTGCCCCTTGGATAAGACAAGGTACTGTGTGGATGTAGGGTTAGGACCACCTCTGCTAGTGTGGTGACAGTAGAAAACCATGGTATAGGTATGTCTAAAATATGATTTGAGATTAGCAATAATTATTATTTTGAACAGGTGGGATTTAGTGTTACCTCATTCCACAACCCCAAGTATTTCAGTAAAGTCCACACAAAATCTTTTGTGAGAGTGGTTTCCCATCTGGCCCTCTGCCACAAGGGAAAGGATGGCATGTTGAATGCAGAAGTCAGGAAATTCTTAAGGTCCTCGGATCTGTTTGAAAATCATTGAGACTTTCCAAACCAAGCAGCCTGACCTAGCCCTCAGAGACCAGGGAGCATAGTTGACATCTGAGATGTATATGTTTTTTGAAATTCACTATGTGTCTGGCGTTCTGTTAAGCAGTTTACACAAATTAGCTCACTGAATTTCCATAACCATATGATGTCAGTGGTAGACCTAGAATTCATTTGTAGGCTCTCCTGGTTATAGATTAATCTATCCATCATCTACCTACCTATCTATCTCACAAAGTATATACTGGTTTTCCCACTAAATTTTCTTCTTGTTAAAGCTGAGACAAGTTTGATATATTCCTAATATTGTTATTCATTTCTATACAGTATATGGATTCAATATGACTTTTGAAATCCTGGTGACGTGTATTCCCGATATTTTATATTTCTCTCCCTGTCATAAGCAATGACGAATATCTAAACACTGTGATTAAGTAAGATCTTATTGTCAGATTCGGTAATTCCTGGATCATTGATCCACTCATGATTAGGGACAATATTCTTGGCCTCTCTGAATCTGTTTCTTCATTCTTCAGTGGGAAAAATAATAATTTTATGACAAAACTGTGAGATACTATTCATAAGATGCTCACTTGGCCTGCTCTGTAAGATTCAATAAAGAATATCCAATTTTCTTATTAAATAATTATAAACATTTATTTTATTTCTCTTCTATTTTCACTAGTAGTCCTCATGCAAATTTCAGATTATTTCCTTAGGAAAATTTTGACAAGTGAAGTTCTTAGTAGAGGTTTTGATCTCTATTGCCAAATTTTCTCAAGAAAACTGGGTGGAACAGTACCACCAGGGACAATAGTTAAGAGAGTCTAATTCCTAAATGCTCGTTAAAGCTAGAAGTCATTATCAGCAGATCTTTTACAATCTGATGTGTGTGGTATTTCAATTTAATTGGTTAATGTGAAGTTGAAAATTATCTATATATTTGTTGACCAGACACACAGTATTCTCACTTATTGCAATGTGTCTACATTTTGGATCAGGATGGGTGAGCCTTACAAGTTTTCACATCCAGTAAGGAGGTATCTACTTTCTGTCAACTTCTCTTCTAACATCCAATGCAAGTTAAGCTTTTTTAATTAGCCCCAGACATTAATAGTATCTCCAGATAAGAGTTAAAACATATTTGTGTTTTTGAAGAAACCAGTTCTTGAAATGAACAGTCTTACACTTTTCTGCTTCTTCAATTTCTCCTTTTATCTTTGGTACATTAGAAATTCCAATTTCTTTTTGGTACCATTTTTATTGTGTATGTAATAGATTGTGTATATGGTCAAGTTATTTTAATTTTTTACTATTAAGTAAAGTATTTAAGGCTGTAATTTATATCTCAGTATAGCTCTGGTTCCTCTTTGAAATTTTGTTTTTCTTTTCATTACTTTAATTTTTTAAAAGACTGTATTTATTTGAGAGAGAGAGAGAAAATGAGAGAGTGAGCAGGGCTCTGGGGAAGATCAAAGGGAGAAGGAGAAGCAGACTCCCTGCTGAGTGTGGAGTGGAGGCCTATGCAGAACAGACTCTATCCCAGGACCCTGAATCATAACCTGAGCCGAAGTCACATGCTTAACCAACTGAGCCACCCAGGTGCCCCTCTTTTAATTATTTTTAATAGCCTGATGTTAATTTTTATTTCTTCTTTGTCACAAGTCCTTTTTCCATATTTTTATTTTACAAATTCACATAAATTTTTATTCGTATTTTTTTTATTGTTACTAAAATTTTTTTTCAAGTGTTCCAAGATTCATTCTCCAATCCCCACACCCAGTGCTCCACCCTTTAGGTGTCCCCAGTACCCACCACCAGGCTCTCCCATCCCTCCACCCCCCTCCTTCCAAGTCCCTCAGTTTGTTTCTGTGTCCAAAGTCTCTGTTGTTTCGTTTGCCTTCCTAGATTACTCTAGTTCCCATTTACTTTCCTTCTCCCAATGTCCTCCAGTTTACCCCTCATGCACTGCAAGTAAGTGAAACCATGCGATACTTGACTTTCTCTTCTTGGCTTATTTCACTCAGCATAATCTCTTCCAGTCCAGTCCATGTTGCTACAAAAGTTGGATATTCATCCTTTCTGATGGAGGCATAGTACTCCATTGTATATATGTACCACATCTTCTTTATCCATTCATCTGTTGATGGGCACCTTGGCTCTTTCCAC
>PITA01024923.1:0-25375 GCA_004023965.1 Spilogale gracilis
CCAAGAAGAGAAAGTCAAGTATCGCATGGTCTCACTTACTTGCGGTGCATGAGGGGCAAACTGGAGGACAGTGGCAGAAGGAAAGCAAATGGGAACTAGGGTAATCTAGGGAGGGAAACGAAACAACAGAGATTTTGAACACAGAAACAAACTGAGGGACTTGGAGGGAGGGGGTGGAGGGATGGGAGAGCCTGGTGGTAGGTACTGGGGACACCTAAAGCGTGGAGCACTGGGTGTGGGGAATGGGGAATGAATCTTGAAACACTGGAAAAAAAAAATTTAGTAACAATAAAAAATAATAATAATTTAAAAAAAAAAAAAAAAAAAAGAACAAGATAGGCCAAGCAAGTCACCCCTCCAGAACTGAATCACCATTTCCAGCAACGGGCAACCAATGCCCCTTAGGTAGGTCCAGGATGCAAGTCGAGTTGAGCCCAGCCCAGAGAAACAATGGCTGCAGAGACTGCAGAAAGGCCTAAAGCAGGTCAATGTGAGGAGTCCCTTTCAACTCACTATTGCTACAAATTAGCAAGTCAAGAAGTGTGAAGGGGAGGAGAGAAGAGTTAAGAAACTAGTAACGCCTGTTTTAGGGCACCTGGGTGGCTCAGTCATTGGGCAGCTGTCTTGGGCTCAGGTCATGATCCCAGGGTCCTGGGATTGAGCCCCATATTGATGCTCAGTGGGGAGCTTGCTTCTCCCTCTCCAGCTCCCCTCTGCCTGTGTTAACCTCTCTCGCTGTCTAAATAAATCTTTAAAAAAAGAAAAAGAAAGAAAGAAACTACTATCTGCCCCCTAAGGAACTGGGGCAGAAAAAGAAATTTTATAGTAGTTTTTAAAGTAGCCCCAAATTCTTGTTCCCCTGGACTAAAATTTACCTCTTCAAGGAAAAGGGGTGGGAGGGGGTGGATCCAACTCGTGGGATATCACTGGAGGAAGCGATTGTTTTCTTTGGCTCCATCCTAGATAAAAGTTTCAAAATCAGCAGATATACTCTTCTTTTCCACTAAGTTACTGTCGGGTCCACTGGTTTCTCTTTGCTTTGATAATAGGAGCATGATGAAAAACAAGCCACATTCTTCCACAAAAGTAGCTTCTGGCCACAGAGGTGGCTGGGAGCTTAAAAATCCATCTGAGCGGGGGCACCTGGGTGGCTCAATTGGTTAAGCGACTGCCTTCAGCTCAGGTCATGATCCCGGATCGAGCCCCACATCGGGCTCCCTGCTCAGTGGGAAGCCTGCTTCTCCCTCTCTCACTGTGTTTCTGTCAAATAAATAAATAAAATCTTAAAAAAAAAAAATCCATCCGAGGGGCACCAGGGTGGCTCAGCCGGTGGAGCATCCGACTCCTGATTTTGGCTCAGGTCACGATCTCAGGGTCATGGGATCGAGCCCCATGTGAGGCTCAGCACTGAGTGTGAATCCTGCTTGGGATTCTCTCTCCCTCTGCCCCTCCCCCACCTTATGCTCTGTCTCTCTAGCTCTCAAGTAAATAAGTAATAAATTAGGTCTTTTAAAAAAAACCAAACCCATCTGAAAGGGCCAAGGTAAGAATCACCCCTTCCTACATTTAGGTGACAGCAGGAAACAGAAGGGCTGTATGGAGCTGTCACTTACAAGACTTTTACACATGAACGCCAATGAGGATTTTGGCTTCAACCTCGGGCAGTACAAACAAGTGTCCCCTTGGTGTTCCCAGCATTCTTACACAGACAGCTCCCTTCCGAGCAGGGTCTTCCTTAATTTGTGCTAAACCTTGTAGAGAGAGGCTCAGCACACACAGGGGGTCGGTTATGTCGAGCGGGACTCAATACTTGGTCGTTAGCCAAGTGCACGGCACACGGAGGGAAAGGTCTGGCAGATGTGGGTGCAGGTACCACACCAGAGTGGTGTGTGAGAGAAGGACAATACGATGCCCTCAGCCCGGCCTCCGGTGCCACCACAGCCACACATTAGCTGTGTGATACTAAAGAGAAAAACCTGAGTTTTGTATTCCTCATAATAGAAAGGAGCTAAGACCTCCTCCCCCATGGGGGCTGTCATGATGAAATAACAAATAAACAAAATTATCACGTAATGTTGGCTAACCTTCAGCAGGTTAGGGGTTAAATTAGTAGTTGGCAAATTCCCTCCTCCCTCTCCCTGGTGATGGCTCCCATCCTGCACCTTTTTGGCTGGCTGACACCATGGCACTTTCAGTGCTGTCCTTGTGAGACCTAACCTCTTGTTAGGCCCAGGGAGCAGCTGGCGGTTCAACATTCTGGTTGCCCTGTTAACATTCAGCATCAGGCCAAGCCAGGGCCCACAGTACCAGCTCCCACTATCTAGACCACAAACAGCCCCTGGGGCCAGGAGCCTCTGTCCATGACATATTCCAACACGGGCAGGAGCAGCCCAGTTTTGCTGGAGACTATTCATTTCCAGTATCAAAGATCATCCCTCTGAGGGCAATTTGGAGGAGAGTGGGCCCTTCCCACAGAGAAAGCAGCATGCTGAGATGCAAGATACAAATTACTGTCTTGATGGTTCTATAGCCTGGACTCCATGGGGCAGTTGCCATCAACTGGCCCTTCCACACACCTATGGTACAACCACTGAGACTACTGGACTGTGGACAGGGCCACCTGCAGAAAGCCCTTTCCCCACACCTGTGAACTCACAGCACCCTGTCCCTCTCTAATGGCACTCAGAACCACCTGTCGAACGTTCCAATTATCCTGAGCACTTACTTCCCGTACCTGACCATAAACTCCTTGAGGGCAGGGATAGAGTTTATGTCTCTTTGTATCTACAATATGCTTTGAATGGAATATGTGCACAATATTTTTAGATATAGCGTGTTAGTCCTAAGAATCCTCTCACACTATGACATCAATGCCTTCTGAATCAAACACGAAATAGAATTCATTCAAATCAGCAGACTAACAGTGTTCTGTTGCAAATCTTATTCTCTGAAAGCCAGTAATCCATCTGTTAGGTTTACAGGATGGATTCTCTCTTAACCAGAAAACTCATTTTCTCATCTCACCAGTTAATAAAAAGGGATAAGATAGTCAGCTGTGTGGTATACCTAAATCCTGGTACCTGGTACCCCAGAAAGTTCGGCAGGTGACTCTCTTCTGAAATTTAGCTCCTCTAAGCACAAAAAGACTGCTCTTTAGTCAACACTAGCTTCCAGTGAGCTATCTTTTTTTTTTTAAGATTTTATTTATTTATTTGACAGAGAAACACAGCAAGAGAGGGGACACAAGCAGGCGGAGTAAGAGAGGGAGAAACAGGCTTCCCGAAGAGCAGAGAGCCCGATGAGGGGCTCGATCCCGGGTCTCCGGGATCATGACCTGAGCTGAAGGCAGCTGCCCAACCAACTGAGCCCCCCAGGAGCCCCCCAGTGAGCTGTCTTAACTGTCCCTTGCATGGAAGAATGAATTCAGCCTAAAGCTTAACTGCCCTTTATAGACACTGAATTCATGCCACTCATCACACTGAAAGGCCCTAAAGCGTTCCTCCTTCTCTGTGTCATAAAGGATGCCAACAGTTGGTGAGCCAAAGTCCCTGTCTTGCCTCAGGCATACTGAGTACTGAGGCTCACAGTTGACAGTTTCCCTTCTCATCGACAGGAGAAAACAAAAACAACACTCCCAACCTGGTCTGTCTGGAATGCCCTTTCCCCAGATCATATGTCTGGTAAACTCCTAGCCATCCTTCAAGACTCAGATCAGATATCACCTTCTCTCTCTCTCTCTCCCTCTCTCTCTCCCTCTCTCTCTCTCTCTCTCTCTTTTTTTAAGATTTTATTTATTTATTTGACAGAGAGAAACACAGCCAGAGAGGGAACACAAGCAGGAGGAGTGCGAGAGGGAGAAGCAGGCTTCCCACTGTGCACACTTCCCAACGTGGGGCTCGATCCCCGGGCTCCAGGATCATGACCTGAGTCGAAGGCAGCCGCTTAATGACTGAGCCACCCAGGGGCCCCCAGACGCCCCCAGATATCACCTTTTCAACAAAGCCTTTCAGGCACACCACTCTCTGCCCCCACTCCCCTCACCACCACCACCACCCCCGCACCTGACTGAGAGGCTTTCTTACCCTCTGCTGTCCTAGGTCCTGGGTATTCCTATCTACAAAAGCTACATTGTCATTAGCCCCACTTCCAGGTGATTTTTATGCATTTTGAGAACCACTGCATTGGAGTATGAGCTCCTGGGAGGTTAAGGGCTGTTCTTTATTTATCTTTGCATCCTTTGTGAAAGAGCTCCACTTTTTTTTAAAGATTTTATTTATTTATTTGGCAGAGAGAGATCACAAGTATGCAGAGAGGCAGGCAGAGAGAGAAAGAAGGAAACAGGCTCCTTGCTGAGCAGAGAGCCAGATGTGGCCTCAATCCCAGGACCCTGAGATCATGACCTGAGCCCAAGGCAGAGGCTTTAACCCACTGAGCCACCCAGGCGCCCTCCACATTCTTTAAGTGTTCCAATCTCCTTGCAGTGGCTTTATTCAATAGATGCTGCACGCATGAGGATCTTCCACAGAGTAAATGCAAATGGGTGCAAAGAGACAAGAGTGTCTTAGCCAGAACCTGGGACACCTAGAAACAACGTTGGGAAAATACGCAACTAAAACAATGCTCTTCTCACACAGGCATTGGGCAGAGCAGTCCAGGCAGTGAAAGAAACTCTAGGCTTTAGAATCAAAAGACCAGGGTTTAAAAAGAAAGAAGGGGTGCCTGGGTGGCTTAGCCTGTTGAGCATCGACGCCTGGTTTCAGCTCTGGTCATGATCTCAGGGTTGTGGGATCAGCCCCACATTGGTCTCCACACTCAGTTCATAGTGTGCTGGAGATTGCTGTCCTCTGCCTCAGTCCTTACCCCTCCTCTCCTCATGCACACACTCTCTCTAAAATAAATAAATAAAATATTTTTTTTAAAAAGAGAGAAGAAAAGAAAAGAAAAAAGAAAACTTCTATTACTATTTTCCTAGGTAGCTGACTACCAGGCAAACAGCTTCCCTCCCGTAAGCCTCAGCAAGCACTTCTGTAGAAACAGAATCCCACTACCACTTAAGACAGGGTTGTTATGTGGATTAAAAGAGAAAAAAAAAATGTATGAAAAGAACATATGTATTAGGTATGATAAAGACCAAAAGCATACATATTTCTGTCATTTTTTAAAAAACAGAATTATCACCAAGTCATCTTTAGAAAGCTAGCTTTCTGGGCGCCTGGGTGGCTCAGTGGATTAAAGCCTCTGCCTTCAGCTCAGGTTATGATCTCAGGGTCCTGGGATCAAGGCCCGCCTCAGGCTCCCTGCATGGCAGGGAGCCTGCTTCCTCTCTCTCTGCCTGCCTTTCTGCCTACTTGTGATCTCTCTCTCTGTCAAATAAATAAAATCTTTAAAAAAAAATTATTTAGAAAGTTAGCTTTCCCATAGCTCCAGTAAAGAATGTAGTTACAGAAATGCTAGAAATACGTAACCAAAACCAGAATTTTTACAGGCAAGGTTTCAATCACAGAAGGGCAGAAAGGGTCTTCAAGAGGCATTCCAGTTCAACTTTTTACCAGGGATCTGTTCAGAAACAAGAGTTTAAGGGGTTCCTCGGTGGCTCAGATGGTTAAGCATCCAATTCTTGGTTTCAGCTCAGGTAATGATCTCAGGGTGCTGAAACTGAGCCCTGCCATGGGCTCTGCACTCAACGTGAAGTCTGATTAAGATTCTCCCTCTGCCCCTCCATGCACCACCCCTGCTCACCCCTGTGTATGTGCGCACATACTCTCTCTCTCTCAAATAAATAAATAAAGCTTTAAAAAAAGAACCACGCAGCTTAAGATTCACCTGCTGCTGACCCTCTGAGATGCTCCCCAAGACCACCAACCCAGCCCTCCATTGGATCAGCTGTATCCTCTCACTCAGATAAGAGGAGGTGACTGGACATGGGCCCTCCTCTTCTTGTCTCCTCGATACACAAGATGACCATCATATTGGTACCATAGACAACAGCCTCCCAACCCTCAGTCAGATCACTCTGGTAGGCCTGTCCACTCCACCCTCCACCTCCGGTCCTCAGGTTTCTGGTTTCTCATACCCCAGTCCCATGCAGTCTTGTAGCCCTTAGGCATGACTACAGGATGAGTACAAAGACATAATGGTTACATTTTTACTAAATGCCTACTCTCAGCCAGTCAAGGTGCTCATGTTCTAAGTACATTCTTTTGTGAAAACCCCTCAGTAGGTTTTATTATTTTCATTTCTAGGATGAGCTTTAGAGCAGTTAAGTGGCCTGCCCAAGACCCTGGGGGAGCCAGGATCTGGACACAGGCCTTACAGCTCCCCCAGCCTGTCCCTTCCAGCCTACGGCACAGTCTCCACCTCTCTCCCCGACAGTGACTTACAGGCAAGGGACGCTCCACGCAGCGCATTTCCAATGCTGCTCCAAGTCCTCACCAGGACTCACTCTGCCCACAGGTTAAAGCCTTTCTTGGGGAATAGCCTTTCTTGCGGAACAGAGGAGGTGCTCAAATGGCCCCCACCCCCTGGCCCATCAGATGCACCGAAGGAACACTGCAGATGAACAAGAGAACCTATGGTATATAGGGATTGAGCTTTTCAGAGATACTGACTTTTAAATAAGAGTTTGGGGCAACCCGAGGGAAATTTGCGCACGCAGCTCTTCTCTTAACAGTGAGACGAGCCTAGCAGTCCCCAGCAGCGCCTCACTAAGGTTTCTGGTTTGATCTCATCTGTGGCTTTTCCTCACCCGGGAACAGGCGGCCAGGGGTGTGTGTGTGTCTGTCCCCACCCCCTCTTACAGCCACTGGTTACAGTTACACACTGCCATACAGACAGGCCTCCCAGGCCAAAGGGGGGTGGGGTGGCCAACTCGCAGAAGCCCTGGAACAAATAGTTGGCAACAGCTGTGTTCTGAGCAGACAGCAGTTGGTCTCTTGCTACTGTTTTCTCATTCCACGCTAGGTTACAGGCTATAATTTAGTGCCCCTACTTCAAAGAGCAGTTCGCAAAGCAATCAAGACTCTGCCACAGGGGTCTGTTGGCTCTGAAAAGTCTGTCAGGAACACCCAAATGTGGCCAATCCCACCCCCATCCCTCTGAGATATCCAGGAGGTCCCTGAGCCACACCACCCTGATCATATGCCTACAAGGAGAAAAAAGCCCCTGCGAGGCCTTCCCCTCTAGAAGACCCCCTCCCTGCACTCAGAATCTCTTTAAAAAACAGAGAACTGTTAAGAAATCTCTGCTAACTAACCAAATCAAAATGGAGAAGGAATAAAAGCAGTTTGGGTAAAGATTCTACTCTGCCTCTCTTCCTCCCCAGTCTCTCCCCTTGGCTGTTTCCTCTGTAAGGTTCTGGAAACAGCTTTACGGTACCTAATGGAAAAATTAGAAAGGACAGCCCCAGAGACGTCAGGGATGTACACGGTTAAGAACATAGTTGCTTTGGAAGTAAAGAGCAACTAGCACACAGGAAGATAAGACTGGAAATTTCTACATGGGAGCTGGCCTGCTCTAGCTGCGTGCGAGGCATTTTTCTCAAAGGTTCCCTCCACCCAAAACAGCAGTACAACAAGCTCCCACCCTTCTTCCCTGCCCAAACCCGATCCACGGATAATCAGTTCAGTTACCTGTCTAAGACCCAAAAGGAAAGGCATCCTGCAAGAGCATCGTCCACACTAACGTTTGGAACAAAGGGCTTTTAAAAGTTAAGGTCTTGGAATGAGCATTTCCCCAGGTGGGCCTGCATGCTCCTCGGTCCCAGTTAACCGGCCTTCCTTAGCAAAGAAGAGAAAGTAAACAGAGTCCTGGGACCAGGCAGGCGCTCTTCCTCCTGCTGTCCCCACTACTCCCCCCCGCCCCCCCGCCCCGTCTGGCTCCGACCCACCCCCACCTTCTCGTGACATATCTCAGACGCAGCAAAGCCCAAGCTGTCTGCCAAGGGGGAAATGACATCAGTTCAGGCACAGCAGAAAAAACTCCAGACAGCTGCTGTGGAATACTGAGGAGGATGTGCAGCCCTGGACCCCACTACCCAGCACTGGAGCCTGAGACATGAGCTCCCCTCAGCTCTGAACTGGCTCAGGGGGCACAGAAATCAAATCCCTCAAGCTGAAAAGAGCTACAGTTCTCTGAATAAGGGCTAGCCTGCTAGAGCTCCCAAGGTATTGTTTCTCCTCCTTGGGAAAGGAAATCAGGCCCGTGATTTGTCAGTTTCACAGAAACTTTCCCGTCCCCTCCCACCAGAGTCAGCCCTCCATAAATAACAGTTGTCTTAAGCCTGGCTGTCCCAACTTTCTGGAGATTGAGGCCATCAGCAGGGAGGGCTTGGAGGCACCTCTCCCCCAGCTAAGGTACGATGTGCTACCTCGGACACTGACCTCTGGAGTCCTTGCTTCTACAGGAGAGTTTATATTTCATAAACAAACTGCGCATGTACAGGTGCCAATATCTTTCCTCACTTGTCTTACAAAAGGTACAACAAGTCCCACGGCAGCCTCCAAGTTGCCAGTAAAGCAGATCATCTATATTTAAACCAACCCTTGCTTCTGCAAAGTTCACCACCCTAGGTTCATCATAGTTTCTTCTCCAAGCTCAGTTTATGAAGATGGCCAAGAGCAAGCTTTGCACAAGAAGCAAAGGCCCCGGGGCTGGCGTCTGGTGTAGGCCAGCTCTCCTCTGGCCACTATTCCCCAAACAGCAGGTCCGAGCCTCTCTTCCTGGCCCTAAATCCTCCATCAAAGACAACACCAACAAAGAACAAAAGGTTCATGTTTAGATTTGTACTTGCAGAAATGACTCCTTTCGGAAGACTTTATAAATCCAAACTTACTTTCTAATAACTTCTTGGGCTGCAAATTAATTATACTTCCCATCAGTCAAAGCAAGTGTATCTCCTCTTTTTTTTTTTTTTTCCCTGCAACAGTTTTCTTCCAGTGATATTCATCAAAGGTCTCCATGGGAGTGGCACAGTGCCGGGCACGACCCAGGTAACTCAGAAATGACTCTTGCAAATTAGTATCTCCCACCCCTGCCTCGGATCATAAATTGGCAGCACACAACACTTAGAGCACCCTGAGTTGCCAACAGTACTTTTCAATCGTTAGTGAATCCAGCCAGACACACAATGTGCTTGCTGCAGGTCTCCCACTGACGGTCAAGGTCACACTGACTTTCCTGACAAGGAAATGAATGAGCCAAGCCAGCTGAGCCATTTCCTCAAGGCTCACGAAAAGAATGAACTTGAACCACAGCCTCACTGCTATGGAGAGAGAGGAGGAGTCATATGTAGAGAGCGGTAGCAGGTGGCAGGTGTTCTGGGGCTGGGGGGTCCCAAATATGTGTTAATATGTGTTCTCAAGACGTGACCACAGAGTCGATCCCATGCTCTGCTACCACGCTCACACACAGACCAAACCAGCAGACAGGACAACAGGGGACAGGCAGGCCCGGGCATCAAGGCACAGCTTTCAACACCCTCCTTTCATTTCCTCAGCCCCCTGGCAATCGCTGACCACTACAAAATGCAGCACTATGCCGTTTGTCACCAAACTGGAGGAAAGGGCATCCACAGCCCTTCCTGGGCCACTCTGGCCTGAACTTACCTAATAAGACACAGTGGCACCTCCAATTCTCTGGAAAGAGCCCCGTGGCATCAGTGTACTTATTCATTCACTGCACACCTACTGAATGCCCACAGTGTGCCAGACACTGTTCCAGGGGCTGGGGACACTGCAAAACACTCAAGGACCCATACTCTGATGGGCTATAGAAGCAGTCCACATTTCTGCCTAACACTCATCAGCAGTGATCTCTGAATAAGTGGAATTGCAGCAAAATTACTAGAAATCCAAAAATAATTTTGTAAAAGTTCAATCTAAATTATCAAAATTGCATCATAGGCTTCCCGATTTTCCCCTAATGAATCATCATCCTTTTATGGAAGTAACTCAAAGCAGAGTTTCTAATCAGCAGCTGTCTGCTTTTATGTTCTCATAAGATTATAAAATCCTGTGTACAAGGCAGCGTTAAACTCAGTGCATGACTCCCAGCACAATACCAGTAACTCCAACAAAGTGATTACTGGTAAAGGCTGCTTTCTCACTAATCTCCTTGACCCTCCCACCCACCCCTTGCTGACTACCCCTCATTAAGCACTGAGATTTGGGGGAAGTAAGGAGAAAAAGAGACTGAACTGGAAAATGCAGGCATCCCTAGAAGGCAAGTTCATGTTTTGCCATGTGACCACAACCCAGTGACAAAGTAGTCAGCTTTGGGATTTCAGAGGCAAAATGATCATTAGCAATTTCTACTCGTCTGAAAAAAAAAGGGGGGGGGTCCTTTTATGTAAGTGACCCAGGCTCATATATGATAGACTGAAGGTAAGTCAAATCCTTTCACGAACAATTTTAATCATCTGCCTGACAATGCAGAATTTAATTCAACGCTGAAGTCACCAACTTAAAAAAAAAAAAAAAAAAGGAAATCACACTATACCAGAATTAAGCAGGATTATGCTGTCAAAATGCTGCAGTTTCACAATGGTTTATAGGTCCAGGCAATGTCTGAGCCACCCTTCCACGGACCCAGCCCCTTCCTCTTCAGTTTAGAAAACCCCCAAAGTGGAGCGCCTGGGTGGCTCAGTCATTAAAAGCGGGTCCTGGGATCAAGCCCCAATCAAGGCCTGCATCAAACCCTGCATCAGGCTTCCTGCTCAGCGGGAGGCCTGCTTCTCCCTCTCTCACTCCCGGTGCTCCCGTTCCCTCTCTGGCTGTGTTTCTCTCTGTCAAATAAATAGGTAAAATCTTATTTTAAAAAAAAAAAAAAAAAAGGAAAAGGAAAAAAGAAAACCCCAAAGGTAGTAATGCCCAAACCCTCTGGATTCTGAATAATTTATTATTTAAGAAGACACACAATAATATATATGTGTGTGTTCATGGCTAACAGAATTCATCCTTATACTGTCGCTGATACGAGAATCTCTTGGCAGTATCTTTCTAGGCACCCTATAGATTTATAATCTTTAAATTCTGGGATGAAGGTAGGGAGAGTTATCTTTTCAGTACTGACAATGACCCAGACTCTGTGCTAAGAACTCTGTTTAACCCACACTGTACTTAACACTGCAACAAACTCCTGATGTAGGCATTACCCCTGTTCAGTTAAAGAAACTGAAGCGTATGGACAGCTTGCCCCAGGACACACAGCTAGCAGTGGCAGAGCAGGGATGTGAATAAAGCCTCTAGCTCCAAAGACTCTTTAATTGACAGTAATACAGGTGTCGAAATATTAGACCAAAAGTTACCAACGAGGCAAACACCAGGACTGAGGGTTCAGCCAAACACTAAGCAGACAGGCACATTCCTGGTCAGAACCCTGTTTTAAAAGACCGACCTTATACTGGCTCTGATAGTGGTATTCTGGAGCACAGAGGACAGGCCCTTAGGCCCCAGGACGCCCACTCTGACCCACTTTGGAGCCGGAGTTCTATGACGTAAATGATTGGGAAAGCCCTAAAGTTCTAATTCATTCTCAGCACACACCTGGTCTCCACGCAAGGAGCCAGCTGGAACAGAAGCTCTTCCAGGCCCTGGATCTCAGCTAGCTGGGGAATTGTTCCCACACTGTGTCACGGCAAGGTGAGGCTGGAAGGATACTAGCGCTGTGGGCTGGGGGTATCTTATTTCACAAGCAAGGGACGTGAAGAAAGCGTTTTGTCAGAATAGGACAACTGCCAGGCTTCTAGGATAGAAGACAATCTCCAGACCCAAGGCCGTTTTTCCTAACAGGAGCATTGGAGCAGAGGCTGCTAGGATAGAGAACGTTTAAGATGAGAGATCGTTTATCTTCCTTGGGTTGGCCAAAGGTACATTTAAATGCCTTCCAGTTTGAACTCAAAAACACCACCAAAAAAAAACCAAGCCAAACCAAACAAATAAACAAATAAGCAACAACAACAAAAAACCAGAAGTGCAGAGGAACTTCAAACCCCAAACCAGAGGGAGTGCCACAGAAGTCAAACTGAGGCAATCCTCATGTCATGAATGTGAGGCATCAATAAAAGGATCCTGAAGTAACTATTTTGGGGAATGCCATGGGAAGGACTCCAAACCCAGAACAAAGATTTGCAGAACTTTGCCAAGTAGAAATGCAAAGGACTGCTTAGCTGCCAGAAACCAAGAATATTAGCTTATCTGCATCCTGGGGCTGGACAAAGGGAGATGTGTAGCCAGCCTGCCGAGATAAGAAAACACATCTTTTCTGGTTTCTGAATAGGACAAGGGCTTCTACAAGTCACACGGGGCTTGTAGGGGTGCCTGGTAGGGTGTCTTTGGATATAGGGGTGCCTGACTGGCTCAGCTGGTAAAGCATGCGACTCTTATCTCGGGGTTGTGAGTCTGAGCCACACACTGGGTGTAGAGGTAACTTAAAAACAAAATCCAAAAAAACTGCCAACTGCTTTCCTACTACTGAGTCTTCAGGAAAGATGCCTGGGCAAATGGCCCTTAACTGTAGTATGTAATCATTTGCTAAACATCAAATAATATATTTCAGAGAGGGAGTACTCTAACATATGCTGATATCCCGGTCCTTACAGGTGAAAAGTGGGAGGTTCGGTGAAATTAGGTAACTCATTCAAGGGCACACACCTAGTAGGCTGTGGGCCCAGCACTTCAATCACGCCTGTGGGACTCTAAAATGGCTCAAACATGCATGAAGATGGTACCTGAATATTGTAATTGTCACCTCCCCTTCATTTGTGACCCAGAAAGTCTCGGTCACATCCAGCCACCCAGGCTGCAGCATGAGGATGAGGAATTCACATCCACTATTGGATGAACGAGGCTTGCCTTGGAGGATGTATTGATTTAATTGCCCAGTTAGGGAGAAAAGACAGCAGGTACAGAAACACAGGCACTCTGTAATAACTGTTGGGGGGGGGGGGGTGCCTAGAGACAGTAATTGCAAGAAGAGCTCAAAGAAGGGAGCCTGGTCAGGGACCAGAAAAGCCAAAGAAATCTGTATCAGAATACAGGTACTAAAATAACACGGATTCTAGTGATAGGAAGATAAGCATGGTAGGCATTGCCACGTAGAGTGCAAAGCATGGAGACAAGGACACATGGGGCATCTGAGAGAGACACAAGACGGGGGGCACAGACGAGCTGGAGGGAGAAGGCAAGAGCCCCATACACCGAATACCTCTGACCAGCACATTTGTTCTTTCTGACGACTAGGGTAGCACCGCGAATAGCAAGGACAGGAATTTCTAGTTTACTTAGTATCTTGGGTTCTCTTTTTGCTTATTTACGTCTTGGAGTTGCTCTTGTTCCACTGGGAGGGGGAGGAGTGGAGGGAAGATACCTATTTCAAAGGTCTTTCAAATAGAGAGAGAGAAACAAAAGCAACAGAAGGTTATGATGAAATCTCAAGAAAATTCCTTTATGGAGTCCTAGGTTCTGACCCAGCAGCCTTGTCTGAGAAAAAGAGGAAGAGCACACACACGCACACACACACACATACACACAGGTAGCAGAAGGTGAAACCAGTTGAAGGACAGCTCCCTGAGGTTCCTAGCTTTCCTGCCCCCAAACAAGAAAATCCTCTGTGTTGACAATCAATCACTCCACAAATATTTATTACCTTCCAGGACGGACATTTACTGCCAGCTCCAGAGAGCACAGGGGTCTCTGAAACTCAGCGCGGACAGTGGGCTATCCCTGAGTTAATGGCCTGCCACTGATCTGCAACTCTAGCTTTATCAAGTACAACAGCAGCCTTGTTTGTTTTTGTACCGAAATGCCAGGTTTGTTTTTTTTTCCTGCCCTGAAAACAGTTCAACACCCCACCACCACCACCACCCCCCCCCCGCCTGCCCAACCAAACCAGCAAGGAGCCAAGAATGACATGACAATCAGCAAGCTCAGCTCCGGCCTTCCCCTGATACTTTCCACGTCTCCTCCCAAGCTGCTCTCTAAACTGAACACTGGAATAAGAACAAAAGGAGGGACATGGGTCACACGCAGTACCTGACACACACTGCGGTGTAACTGGGAAAAGGAACTAACTCCGTTAGGAAAATTAGTCTTCAAGATCTCCACATAAATCTGATTTCACCTTTTGTTTCAGCTTGGAGCAAGACAAGGAGAGACATGATCCACTTCAGGTGGGAGCTTAGAGACAGTGGCTGCAGGCAACCAGCAGGGGTTAACGAGAAGGTCATTTTACTAAAGCGCCTCAACTCTTCAGTCCCTGGAAGGGGGCTCCAGGCCCTCTGGCTGCAAGGTTGAGAGCTGTTATGCACACCGTCCAGAGAGAGACCATCTTGTTGTGCTTTTATAGGAAAATCCACCCACTCTTTTACGGGCTCATTAAGCTCAGCAAAATGATTTCTTCTCAGGTCTAACTCTTCCAAAGTAGGAACAACTTAAAGGCAAGATGTCTAACTTTCATTTCTGTGTCTCTCACCTTATCAAGCAATGCCTTGCATAAAGTAGGCCCTCAAAAAAAGATAAAGTGATGGGCCCCTAGATGGCTCAGTCATTGGGCGTCTGCCTTTAGCTTAGGTCATGATCCCAGGGTCCCGGGACTGAGCCCCACATTGGGCTCCCTGCTTCTCCCCCTCCTACTCCCCTTGCTTGTGTTCCTGCTCTCCCTGTCTCTCTGTCAAATAAATAAATAATAATAATAAAAATCTTCAAAAAGAAAAAAAAGGAAAAAGATATATATATATATATATATATATATATATATATATATATATATATGTGACTGTAAAAAGGAAGCTACAAACAGTGGTGTGGGTGACATTTTTGTGGCCACAGAAACCCCAAAACAGCTAAGAGATCAGGAGAGCACATGGATATTACTGGGAAACCCTCTGTGTGCCCCCATGATCTGCACACCTATAATTTCTCTGCCAAGGAACTTAAAGCATTTAAGCCATCTCAGAAGCAAAATTCCCATACTCAAGGTAGAACTGGGATATGATCTAACCCCATTAGTTTTTCAATTATGGGTACTGGGATGAAGCTGCTCCTGGTTTTGTCACTGATCACCAACTAACTCCATTAAGCAACACCTAAAAGTTGCCTTTTTTTCTTTTTTTGCATAAAGGATTCTGAAACTTAATAAGGCCTAGCTAGAAACACAGCTCCCAGCACCACATGTTCCCTCATTTCCTGGATCTTAAGCAAATCAAATATTACCTCCTCCTCCTTTGGCTATTCAATAATCAATCTACTCCAGGTCTAAGAGTTCATGGTCAAAAGCACCAGAAGCACCATTAAGACAATTCATCCCTCCCATAGTTAGAGTGGGTGGAAAAGCTTCTGGAACACACACATCCACACCCCCAAGTAAAATGATGACGAAGGGTGGTAGAACTGGAGAGAGTATCACAGCAGATGAATCCCCTGCTCCTTTTGTCACATAATTTCCAACCACAGGCCACACCTGAACCCTGTACTCCCAGGCCACAGAGAGTGGGGCAACACAGGTGACGGCAGGAAGTAAACCCTACTCCAAAAAACCACCCCAACCCAGGGCCCAAATCATGAAGTACTAGAGCAAAGCAGAAGAAGTAGGCAGAGATGTGCTGTGAAACAGGTCTAAAGCTTAGGGAGAGAAAAGCACTTTCAAAAGTGCCTTTGAAAAAGCATCCCCCGTCATGGCAAGAAGGAAGTCAATGGAAGCCACTGGCTCTCCCTGAAAAAAAATTGGCAGGTACTCATACCTTTGCACTTATAGCCATTGTGCCAAAGCCTTCCATTTTATTCAAGATGCACATTCTGGGCAAGGTGTGCTCAGTATTGCAAAAAAGGTAGAGCTAAGCAGTGAGAGAGACAATAATCAACACCTTGCAGAACTCAAGGTTTATAAACTACTTTCACATTCCTGTTAGTTGCTCCTTCTACCAGCTGCGGACAGGGCTAGAAGTTTCTACTATCCCCACTTGCCAGACAATATGGTGAATGCCCGAACATGTGCAGTGGCTTAGGACCAGACTTAGGATTTCTGACTAAAGAGACAGAGGTCTCCCTATGGAACCCCAGTGAGTGACACACATCAGACGCTCTTGGGGCACTGCACCCTACACCAGTTGCTTAACTTCTTTGAGTTGGCTGCTTACTTCTACCACCATCACCCAGAGACAACTCTGAGGCAGCCATTTTTGTGATAAGAGGCCCAAGTGGTCAAAGAAGGCTGCCGTCCCTCTCAGAGACTCACAACGCATGTGCTTTCCAGGGAAGCCTCTGAAGAGTCTCACAGTCGAGAAGCCTGCTCAACCCTGAATCTCCTACATTTCAAACAGCACAGTCTTTCTTTCTGACTGAACATCTGTTCATGGCATCATTATCTCTATGGTGTCTGTCAGCCTCCAGATTCTAGGTTCCATTTCTCCCTCAGCAGCTTTGTTCATCTGCTGTGAACCCCCAGTACTGTACCGTGAGGGCGGGCATAGTCAGCCATACACAAAATGGGGACACGTGGCTGATGCCCCTGGAGAGGTGAAAGAGGACAAAATACACTGCCAGTTCTTCTCATTTTCGCAGGTTTCTCTGAACATTTGTGCAATCTCAGATAAGAGTAGGATTTTCCCCCAAATTCTCCCTACGCTAGGAATTGAGGGCAAAAGTTCCAAGTTAATCTTTCACCTTACACACTGGGGAGTGGTTGGAAAGGGATAGCCAAAGGGACAGCCAAGATGACAAAGAAAGTTGGCAGGGCAGGGGGGCGGGGGTGCTGTGATCGAAACTCCACCATTAGACATGGTCAAGTGAAAGAGAAAGCTGTAGTTGGAAGCGCACCTCTGACACTCACAGGACTGAGGGGTGTTCTTGGGGAGAAACTTTTTTTTAAAGTAGTGGCACACTTGGTGAGGGTTACTTACTTATGAAAGCTGAAGAACTGTCAGTGAGTAGTTGCATCTCTAATGGTATTTTTTTTTTAAGATTTTATTTATTTATTTGACAGAGAGAAACACAGCTAGAGAGGGAACACAAGCAGGGGGAGTGAGAGAGGGAGAAGCAGGCCTTCCGCGGAGCAGGGAGCCTGATATGGGGCTCAATATCGGGTCTCTGGGATCATGACCTGAGCCGAAGGCAGTCGCTCAACCAACTGAGCCATCCAGGCACCCCTCTAATGGTATTTTTACCTTTGGATCTAACTTAAGTTCTCACATTCAAGATCTTATAACATTTAGCAATTATTGTCCATTTTTTAGGGTGTGATACCGTCTGGTGGTTATGCAGAGGAACAAAATCCTTTTATCTTTTAGAGATTCAAACAGAACTATTCATGGCTGAAATGATATGAAGTCTGCAGCTTTCTTCAAAGTAAAGTTCCTGGGTGTGGATGGAAATGAAAGCAGGTTCGAGCAAAAGAAGACGGGCCATGATGATAAATTGCTGAAGTTGGGTGATGGGGACCTGGGGGCTCATCATGCCATTCTCTTCATTTTTATACATGTTGAAAACTTTCCAGAACAAAGATATTTAAATGATTCTATATTCTAAATAATGTCCACTCTTGACCCAAAGTAATATTAGGCTGTACAGAACCCTTGAAGGAACTAAGGACACCAAAGCTCAAGTGACAAAAGGAAAAAATAGATCAACTGGACTTCCCCCAAATGAAAAACAACTGTGCTTCAAAGGGTACCATCAAGAAAGTGAAAGACAAAACAAAACAAAAACCACCGACAGGGAAAAATATTTCCTAATCATTTATCTGATAAAGGACTCATAAAGGCTTCTTAACATGAGACTCCTCAGAGGTTTCCCTGGAAAGCACATACATCATGCATCTCTAAGAGTGATGGCAGCTTTCTTTGACCACGTGGACCTCTTATCGCAGAAATGGCTACGTCAAAGTCATCTCTGGGCGATGCTGATGGAAGGAACCAGCCGATACAGAGAAGTTAAGCAACTGGTGCTCCAGGGTCATAAGGATATATGGTAACATGAGAGAAGGCCAGAGCCCCAATAAGAGTCTAGCTGAAAGAGGAAAATCCTCTGAGCAGTCACTCACTGGGATTCCATGAGAAGACTTCTGTCCCTTTAATTAGATAAGGGACTTTAAAATGGGCAAAGAATTGAACAGACATTTCTCTAACGAAGATACACAAATGGCCACTAAGAGCATGAGAAGATGTTCAACATCACTAGTCATTAGGGAAATGGAAATCAAAACTATAATGAGATCCTACTTCACACCCATCAGGATGGCTAAGATAATAAAGAGAGACAACAGGTGTTGGGAGAGGATAAAGAGAAATTGGACCCCCTGTTATTGCCAGTGGAGAACATGACATAGTACAGCCACTTGGGAAAACAGTCGGGCAATTCCTGAAAAAAGTAGAGAGTTACTACCTCAATGGCAGTTCTACTTCGAGGTGTATCCTAAGAAAAATGACCACACATGTCCACACAAAAACTTGTCTACCAACGTTCACAGCATTATTCCTAATAGTCCCAAAGTGGTAACAGCCCAAATGTCTCTGAGTTCACCTGCAGAAGTTATACCCATATAAAAGAATGAATGGAAAGGAAAAAAGCACCAACACCTGCTGAAAACATGCTAAGTAGAAGAAGCCAATCAGAAAACACCGGTGACATGGTGTTGTGATTCTATTTACATGGGAAAAACCAGAATAGCGGAAAGTAGATTAGTGGTTGCAGGGGAATGAGGCTTGGGGGGCTCAGGAAGGGAACTACTGATTGATATAGGGTTGCTTTCTGTCTGGGGTGATGAAAATGTTCTGGAATAGATCGGCGTGACGGTGGCCCAGTCTTGCGAACATGCTAAAAATCAGTGAACTGCACACTCTAACGAGGGTGAATTTTATGGTGTGTGAATCGTATCTCAATAAAGTGGTTATTATTTTTTTTTTAAAGCCTCAGAAACCACCCTCCCCTGAGAACAGGAAGTACAGTATACCTCAGCACAGGACACCGTGTGCCGAGAGCAGACAGATCTGCCTGTGGTCTGGTGCCGTGGTCAGAATGGATGTCCAACTGCAACTCCCACACCCAAGACAAGACACGGCTTCTTTGCTGACGGTAACCCCACTCTTCCTCACTTGAGGGCACAGTGATGCACAGATCAGGATAACTGTACATTCTAACTTACCTGCTCTGAGAATAAACAATCTCATACTTTATTATTACAAAACAATAGCTGAAAAAACACCCCTCATCAGACTGCCAAGGCTGGTGACACGGAAAGTGAATCACATGCCTTCTGGACTAGGAGCTCACTAAAATATACTCTGAAATTCTTCCACTGGAAACAGATCTTGGGTTGGTCTAGGAAGGCTTTCCCAAAGCTTTAAAATAAATAAATAAATAAATAAATAAATAAATAAATAAATAAATAAATAAATAAATAAAATTACACAGGCTAGCATTAAGCGAGTAATTACTATGTGGCAGGCTAAGTCCTTTGTAAGGACTAACTCAATTAATCCTTACACTAACTCAGTTAACCCGCACAATAACCCTATAAGGTCAGTGCTATTATCTCATTTTACAGATGAGGAAACTGAGTCAATTAACTAGCCTAAGGCTATCTGGAGGCAGTCTGGCTCCAGAGCCTGCCATCACAGTGATGATACTTCCAAGACTCCTTCTTCTGTGATGACCACCATGGAAGGGTGGCTGGTTGGCCCCGTGTACACACAGCAGCTGGCCAACAGCTCCACACCACCTGCCTGACATCTCCCAGGGGCCTACAAACCACCTCCTTCAGCACTGAGCAGGCACAGCTGTGCTCCCCTAGCTCCACGCACACTGCACGTGAATCCTGCTCCCCATTCGCAGGCAGGGAGGAGACCGGAAGCTAAGCCAACCAGAGACCTACCTGGCTTTCAAGAAAGAAAACTGAAATGTTCCCCACGTGCCTGTGTTGAGTCAGAAAGCACATCTTCAAGGATAAGCTGAGGGCACAGGTGAAGAAATGCTGCTTCCACAATGGGTGGGGAACTAAGCCCTCGAATACCCTATTGACAGGGATGTCTGCGGACAGAACCGCTTTGGGAGAGCAATTTGGCACCATCTACCCCAAATTTCAAATGTACACACTACAACCCCACAATCCCTGATTCCACTTCACACAACTGCAGAAAGAAATACACAGAACAATGTTCACTATAAAACAGTATAGGGCACCTGGGTGGCTCAGTGGGTTAAAGCCTCTGCCTTTGGCTCAGGTCATGATCTCAGGTCCTGGGATAGAGGCCCGCTCCCTGCTCAGACTCTCTGCTCGGCGGCGGGGAGCCTATTTCCTCCTCTCTCTCTGCCTGCCTCTCGGCCTACTTGTGATCTCTCTGTCAAATAAACAAATAAAATCTTAAAAAACAAAACAAAACAAAACAAAACAGTGTGAACTGGTAAAAATTTGGATATAATGGATGTTCACCTGTGGAGCAGTAGTTAAATAAATCATGGTCTCAAGCAGTAACACAACATATTGGTGAGGTTTTTCATTGTTGTTTTTTTTTGTTTTTTTGTTTTTTTGCTTTGGTTTGGTGTTTGTTTGTTTTTGCAACTCTATACTCACTTCTGAATGTCATTCCTCTCCTTTTGTTTTCTCTTCTTGAGACTTTCCTAAACTTTGTCAAGTCTCCTGATGATTCTCTTACAGTTTAATAATCTAATTTCCAAGGTTTTTTGGGGTTTCGATTAATGTTTCCCTTTCTTTCTTTTCCTTCCTTCCTTCTTCCTCCTTTCTTTACTTTCTTTTTTTTTTTTTTTTTAGATTTTATTTGAAAGAGAGAGAATGAGAGAGACGGTCAGAGGGAAAAGCCCGATGTGGGATTCGATCCTAGGACTCCAGGATCATGACCTGAGCTGAAGGTAGTTGCTTAACCAACTGAGCTACCCTAGATGCCCTCCTTCTTTCCTTTCTTTATCTTTCTTTCTCTCTCTCTCTCTCTCTCTCTCTCTCTTTCTTTCTTTCTTTCTTTCTTTTTAATAAGTAGGCTCCATGCCCACAGTGGAGCCCAATGCGGGGCTTGAATTCACAGCCCTAGATCAAGACCTGAGCCAAGATCAAGAATCTGACGCTCAAGTGAGTGAGCCACCCAGGCACCCCAATGTGCAGGCATTCTTTGAAAAATCAAGGTATATGTGTGATATGGAAAGAAGTCTATGAAGTATGAAATAATGCATTTAATAAAGTACTACATATATATTATACCATTTTTGTTTTAAAAACAAACGAAAAGAGAACTGTATCCATACTAACAATTTTATGCTTATATATGAGTTACATATATATATATGAACTATTACTACACCTACAAATATTCAGCATAAGCAGAAAACCCACCAAAACCACACACCAAACCACAAACTTTCACTTTTTACTCTAAGCATTTCTGTCTGTATTATGTATCATTGTTACAAGCATGTGTTATTTTTGTGGAACTAAAAATTGACACGAAAAGGTAAAAGGCGCCTTAAAGCTCAAAGAAAAGCAGCCATCAGGTGTAAAGAAAGAAAAAGGAAAGGAAACCAAAGTGGACCTTGTGCCAGATCAGATCTGTACAGGGTTTCTGCTTTCCCCCAACTCTCTGCAGGCACAGCAAGGGGATTTGCATATTTAAAAACAGAGGACTCAAGTAAAAAGATCTAAGGATGCAGGATGAACTTCCTCACACTATTCAACTTTACATCCAAATCCCAAGGGCTACAATGCTCCACTATCTGTGTCAAGCCAAATATTAACCCTCTCTCCCCCCCAAAAAAACCACAAACAGGGAAAAATAACTTAGATCTGATCAATCAACTAAGTTGTGGTTTTTCTGTTGTTTCTGTGTTTGGTTGGATTTTAATATAACTGGAGTGAACCACCAACTGTAATTTTAGATGAGGAAGATAATTTCAGAAATGGCGAACAAAAAAACAGCATGTAGGATTTGGAAAAACATGAATATTTTCTCCACAAACACATGCCTCTGATCTGCAAGGATGTGTAGTAACACAGTGTTACAACGTAAGATCCACCTTGCTTGATATGTAAAAATCAAAAGACATGTTTTTATAGCTTTATTCTAAGATCCACCCTTCCAAACCACAAATATTCCTGCAACATCTCACATTCACTTCTACCTCTTCCAAAACAAGTTTAAAGTCTTTTAATCACCTAAGATCATGAATCGAAACCTAGCTGAGGCAATGACGGCACCAGGAACGGATGACACAGAACAAAGTATGGAAAGAAGAAAGCCAAAAGTAAATAAATACAAACTATGGGACTGTAGTTGAGTAAGCAGAGTATCCCCAAAACCCAGTCCATACAAGACTGGTGATCTTCAAATCTGAGACCATGACCTACTTTAATTCCCACATTGGGAAAGCCCAGAATTCTATCAACAAGCCACAGAATTCAATAGGATTAGATCTGTTTCCCTTTTCCTTACCTCCCAGGTTGCAATGCTCTGGATTTATTGATATTTCTTTATGGTTTTCCATATTACATGCAGATTTTTGGCCAGACTTTGCTCCACCTAGTGGAAATACAAAGGATGGTCCAAAAGGGAGGTGCCCATAAAGCAGACCTCAGCCTATCTGCTGTATGCCACCAAGGAGACAGATCACAAAGACCCACTGTCACTGTTACTCAGTGGCTGTTCTTACTATCTGTACAGTTATGGTAGGACTGGTGGCCCCAAGGGTGCCCACAATTGGGGGTATAAGGCAAAGAATGAACCCACATCACTGCACCACCTGGATCCTGATGGTCCCTCAAGTGTTAGTCCAACAGGAAAGCAAGAGATGCTCTCAGGTGAATGGATGGCCAGGCATTCGAAAGGCACTTGGAGTTGTTAATCCAAAATCATCTGAGATGCCCGCAGTATACTAGAGTTGCCAGCTAGTGCCCCAAACCCACAAATGTGTGGCATTTTGGGCTCTTGAAAGGAGACTTCTCCTAAGGTCACACAGCCACTGAGGTCCGGGACAGTCAGCCCATGGCAACCCTGAGAACACCTCATGGTTTCTGTAGGCTGAGTGTGTGACAACAAACCAACGATCATGGGGCCGAAAACAAGAGTAGAACCAAGACTTGAAAGGGGAAAAGGAAAAAGCTCTAAGAACATGACTCTGTTCAGATTGGTTATGGGGCCGTGGGAGACACTGAGAAAAGAAAGTAACTGGACATTTGGCTTTCACTGGGGTAAAAACAAACATGTTCTTAAAATGAAACCACAAGGGCAAACCAAAGCAGAGGAAAGAAAAGTTCAAGACTGGGTGAATAAGTGAAGCTCACCTGCTTACTGAACCATAAACTAAAAAAGAAAAAAAAAGTCTTTTTTTATTTTCAAAATGTTTGATGTTGGCTGATAAAACCAGGCTGACTGGCAACATGTTAACAAACCTGAGCCTATTCATGATTCAGAATATTAAAGCTTTCAACTGTCCCACTTCGAATCTGTTGTCAGAGAGCTTATTTCATACACCTCACAAATGTTCTCTCTTCATAGGAAAGCTGACCTCAAACCCCATGATAATCAGCATGAGCTGATATGGGAATAGCAGGCACCGCTAAACCAACATCTGTCCACCTCGGCACCACTGACATTTTGGACCAGACAGTTCTGTTGTGGGAGGCTATCCTTTGTGATCGGAGGTTTAGCAGCATCCCTGGCCCCAAGTTGTCACAATCAAAAATATTTCCAGACACTGATAAATGTCCTCTGGAAAGGGCAGAATTATTCCCAACTGAGAATCACAACTCTAAACATATAGGTTCACCATGAACATTTCCTACAGGGACAAAATTAAACTCAGATATAGGACAGAATCAAGGAAGTCACTTTCAAACTCCCCAAGTCTCAGCTTCTGCACTTCATTTGAGAGCAGGTACTAACTTACCAACAACCAAATGTACTCTGAGGACCACAAATAATAACAGCAGGAATAATTATTATTATACTTATAGCCATTAAATATATCCCAAGAGCTTTACATATGGCTAGGATATGTCTTTTCACCTCACAGCAAATCTATAGGGTGCACACTAATATTGATCCCATTTTGGAGAGGAGGACACTGAGGCACAAAGAGGTAACAACTTGCTCCTGGATAGTAAGTAGAAGTCAGGTTTGGATCTCTGGTGATCTGCCCCCAGAGCCCAAGACCTCACCACTGTGTTGTACTATACCCCACTATTCCCACATTGGCACGCTCTTAGATCTGCACTATTAAGTAGACAGAAGCCACATGTAGCTATTTAATTTAAATTAATTAAAATGAAATATCATACCAGTCTAGAAAACAGTCTGGTAGTTCCAAAGTTACTGTATGATGCAGCAATTCTACTCTTAGGTATATAACTGGAAGGAAGACTTAAGTCACACAAAACCTTGTCCATGCATGTTCATAGCAGCGTTATTCAAAGTAGCCCTAAGGTGGAAAGAGCCCAGATGTCCATCAACTCGATGGATGGATAAATTAAATGTGGTACATTCACAGGACTGAATGTTAACTGGCTATAAAAAGGAATGAACTACTGATAAGTACCATGATGTACAGACACATCAATAGGGACAAATCCCAGAAACGTCATGCTAAGTGAAAGAAGCCAGTCACAGAGGACCACCTCATGTATGATTCCATTTATAAAGAAGGTCCAGAATAGGTAAATCCATACAGACAGAAAATAGGTTACTGGCTGCCACGGAGTGCAAGAGGTGGGGATGGAATAGGGAGGGACTGCTAATGGCTATGGGTCTTCTTTCTGGGGTAATGAAAATGAACTAAAATTAGATACTAGAGGCGCCTGAGTGGCTCGGTGGGTTAGGTGTCTGGACTCTTGATTTCCACTCAGGTCATGACCGCGGGGTCGCGGGATCGAGCCCTGCATCAGGCTCTGCACTCAGTGGGGAGTCTGCTTGTCCCTCTCCCTCTGCTCCTCTCCCCACCCAGCTTGCTCTCTCTCTCTCTCAAATAAATTCATTAAACCTTAAAACAAAACAACACAAGAGAGTAGATGGTATGCAGTTCTGTGACATACTGAAAAGCCATTTTACGTACACTTTAAAAGGTGAATCTATTGGCATGTCAATTATGTCTCAATAAAGCTGCTGTAAAAAACTAAATGTCAGTAAAAATTCAGTTGCTCATCTATACTAGTCACATGCCAAGTGTCAAGAGTCCCATGTGACGAAGTGGCTACCAAAAAAGACTGTGGAGGGGCGCCTGGGTGGCCCAGTTGGTTAAGCGACTGCCTTCGGCTCAGGTCATGATCCCAGAGATCTGGGATCGAGCCCCACATCGGGCTGCCTGCTCCGCGGGAAGCCTGCTTCTCCCTCTCTCACTCCCCTTGCTTGTGTTCCCTCTCTCACTGTTTCTCTCTGTCAAATAAATAAAAA
>PITA01024924.1:0-25365 GCA_004023965.1 Spilogale gracilis
TGGGAAGGGGAGGAGAGGGGCAGGCGTGGGTGTGGAAGGGTGCTCAGGGGATCCTGCTCCCTCAGGTGTTCATAGAGGAACCTCCTTCCTGGCAGTAGGCTCCTTCCTGGCAGTAGGCAGACCCTCTGGAATCGGCACCAGAAGACGCTTGGGTCTAGAGAGTAAATAGTTCTCCACAAGGTTAGTTGTTAGAAAGGGGAGGGAGATGGGTTTGGGAATCCAGAAGCTCAGGGTTTCCAGGGACTCGTGGGTCAGTCATCTCAGCTCCTATCTGCTGTTGGGCTTACATTTCATGTCCTCTCACAAGAGGTTGTGCAGCCTCTGTTGGCATACCTCCTGGGACGGGCAGCTCACTACCTTTCTAAGCAGCTCTTTCCCACTCCTTCTGTGCCTCAGGGTCGCCTACCCAGGTCCCACTAAGCAGGGTCACTAAAACATTTGATGGCATTCCACAACCAGATACTGGGGGTTTAATGCAAACCAACTGTCACAGGGACTGTCAAGTCCCCAGAATTCATTAAGCTTGATGAGAGGAGGAATGTGGACACCAGATATTCATTAAATGGGGACAGAGATGGAGATTTCCTTCCATGAGTGTTTAGTTCTGGGCCTCTACCCATTTCCGCCAAATCGGGCCTGATGCTGAGTAAGTCCACCCGGCTTCCCAGTGCTCTCCCATCCCTCCTGGCTTTGGCCCTTACTGGGATTCCATACGGGGGCAGCCCTGGGCCTGTTTCCGCCCTTCCATCTTGCTTCCCAAATCCACTGGTGCCATTTTTCTTCTCCGCGGAGGGGTGGCATGGCTTTCACGCCATCATGCAGTCGAACACCAGAGATTCAGTGAGCACCACAAGGTGCCCGGCACTGTTTGGGGCCGGGACCACCGGGGGCCCGAGACCCGCCTTCCAAGAGTGCGGACACTGCAGGCAGAGCGGATGACTTACAGCGGCGTCTACATAAAAAAGTCCCGGGGCCCGTGTGGTCCAGTCTCAGCCTCTTGTGGCACCCAATAAAACACAGTCCCGTTGTCAGGACTTAAAGAGCAAGGTTAGTCTGTATTGGTTACTCGAGAAAGAGCACAGGTGGCCCCATCCACAACCCCCGCCACATTATGGCCTCCAAGAAATCCCCTTGCGCCTGAACATGGTAGCCCCTCGTGCTCCCAGACCCAACCTCATGGCTCTTCTCGCCACAAGCCCACCACTTCTCTTTCTTCCCCGCCTGGCTTACAGCCTCATAGCCAAGGGGCCGCCTGCCTCCTTTGCCAGGGGCTACTCCGAGTCAGAGGCCGCAGAAGCTAACTGGAATGGAGGAGCCCGGGCTACCCACGGGCGGCTTGGATGTGGTGCCAGATGGCAGGACCCACCCCCGAGCAGGACTCGGGCAGACCACGAAGAAGCTTCTGGCAGCATCATGCAGCACTGGGGGTTGGGGAAAGGCTGAGGTGCAAGGGAGGGAGGGTGTCTAGAGCCTTGGGAGTACTTTCCTCTGGCTTTCTCTGACTGCTCACAGCAGTCCTGGGAGGGTGGCAAGGAGGTGGCTGAACTCTCCCCAGTTCACAGACATGCACCCCGCCAAGCCAAGGTTACCGTGATACCACTCATGGAGAGCAGCCCTGACCCGGGCCACAAGTTTTGGAGAACTCCAATGTGATCATGGGTCCACGCAAGTATCAACACACAGAGACAAGAATAGGAATACAGTTACGCAGAGAAAGTGAGGGCTCATACTGGTGAGAACGGGGAGGGAGCTCTGGGCCCCACTCAAGCAGAATTGGGGGATCCAGCAGCCTTCTTCTTGGTTATACCACACAAGGCAGCTCTTACCAGGTCCACGAGGAAGAGGACAAAGTTGCCCGCAGCATGGTCATTAGTGTGGGGTGGGGTGGAGGCAGGGGGTGGGGGGTGAAGTGATAAGCTGGGGAGAGCCCTCCACAGTGGGGCCTGCGTGCAATAAGGGGGATGGGTCTTAGAAACTTAGTGCCGTGTGAAGGTTCCTCAAAAAGTTAAAAATAGAGCTACCTTATGACCCAGCAATAGCACTCCTGGGTATTTACCCCAAAGATACAGCTACAGTGAAAAGAAGGGCCATATGTACCCCAATGTTCATAGCAGCAATGGCCACAATAGCCAAACTGTGGAAGGAGCTAAGATGTCCTTCAACAGACGAATGGATAAAGATGAGGCTCATATATACAGTGGAATATCACTCAGCCATCAGAAAGGATAAATACCCAACTTTTGTATCAACATGAATGGGACTGGAGGAGATTATACTAAGTGGAGTAAGCCAAGCAAAAATTATCATATGGTTTTACTTACTTGTGGGGCATCAGGAGTAACATGGAGGACATAGGAGAAGGAAAGGAAAAATGAAGGGGGGGCAATCGGAACAGGAGATGAACCATGAGAGACTATGGACTCTAAGAAACAAACTGAGGGTTTTGGAGGGGAGAGGTTGGGGGGATGGGTTGGCCCGGTGATGGGTATTAAGGAGGGCACGTATTGCATGGAGCACTGGGTGTTACACACAATGAGAGTCATGGAACACTACACCAAAAACTAATGAGGACATCATCATCATCATCATCATAAAAGAAACGTAATGCTGAATGAAAAAGAAAAAGCAAGAGAATATACCGAGTTATTAAAATTAAAATACATGTCCACAAAATTCTACCACTTTGCATGAACACATCCAAGGCACTCAGGAGGCACATTAGAATGACCGTTAGGGGCTGAGGTGGGATGAGGAAATGAGAGGCCTCCCAGGGAGCTATGGTGGCAGTGCGTCATGTAGTGGGGGCGTCGTGAACTCACTCTCCGCGCCCGAGATGAGAAATGATGGTGAGCCTGGCGTGCGTAGTTAGGCTGTGACACACATACAAGAATAAATCTCTTCAACAAACCCACAAGCTTTCCAAAGACCATTATCATTTGTGTACACACACAAGATGATAGAGTCAGAAATGAAAGCAGCGGCTGGAGATGCTATTATTAGGTCACTTTTAGTTAGAGAACTGGGGCATCCATAGGGAAAGTTGAAAACCCAGAGCCTACTTAGCCATGATTATGGTTTTCCTGTTTTGTTTCATTTTGTTTTTTAAGATTTTGTCAGAGAGAGCACATGCGGGGGGAACAGCAGGCAGAGGGAGAAGAAGGTTCCCCACTGAGCAAGGAGCCCAATATGGGACTCGATCCCGGGACTCTGGGATCATGACCTGAGCCGAAGGCAGATGCTTAACTGACTGCGCCACCCAGGTGCCCCCCTGAGATTATGTTTTCTTACAGATGATGGTAACCACGTCCAACACGAACTGTAGAGGAGCCAGGACCGTACTTACCTAGAGCTGGGGGATGGCGGTGGTTGCGATTCTATAGCATTTATTGTCTATTACAAACGTAATTCACATTCAGAGATATAGAAATAAATACAGATGAAGACAGAAAGCCCCTTAATCCTTCCTAGTACCCAGAAATGCTCTTTTCAGGCTTCTGTTCCACTCATTCCTCCAGGCTTATGCACTGAGAGGGGATCTCAAAAGTAGAGGAGGAGGCCTGCTTTGGTTTGTACCCAGTTTGAGCGACAAGTTCATTGTTTTTTCTTTGCAACAACAAAGGACACTCAGAGCTACAGAAACCCCTGAGTTATCGAAATTAATGTGGGAAAAATACCTTTGATATGGCGATTGAAACATATGGTATTTTAGGATTTGAAGTAATGGAGTGGGACAGGCTCTCTTTTTATGTATATGCATACACACAAATATATAACTTTAAATATAAAGCGAGGATCATACTGTACATATAATCTTATATTTTGCCTTCTTTACTTAACAGCACATTGTAAGCATTTCCCAAGACATTAAATATCCTTGAAAATATGATTTCAGGGGTGCCTGGGTGGCTCAGTCGTTGGGCATCTGTCTTTGCCTCGGGTCATGATTCCGGAGTCCCGTGATGGAGCCCCGCATCGGGCTCCTTGCTCTGTGGAAGGCCTGCTTCTCCCTCTCTCACTACCCTGCTGTGTTTCTCTCTGTCAAATAAATTAAAAACAAAATTTTTTAAAAAATCTTAAAAAAAAGAAAAACAAGATTTTAATGTCAAAATTTTTTACCTTATGGATATAACATAATTTATCCACTCCCCTAGTCAACATTTTAAGATGCGCCCAGTTGTCTTCTGTTTAAAAAAGAACTGGTATGGTAATGACTCTCTGTCTACATCTCTTGTGATTTTCTTACAATAAACTTGAGAGTTGGAATTGCGTTCACGAGGTTTTCGCCAGCATTATCAATAGTGTGCAAATCTCCCAGTACAATGCTCGGTGCACAGCAGGCTTTCAGCTATGCATAGGAAATCAAGTACCAGACCAATTTCGTTGGAGCAGAGTCAGGAGAGAGATGTGCTCTGTTTGGCCAGGGGATGATGTAACTGGATAGTTTGGGGTAAGGAAGGTGAGAAGGGGCGGGGCTCTTCTTGCTTCCAGGAGATGATTCTCCAGGGCTCTCCCTGCACCCGTCTCAGCCACGCCCCCAAGCGTGGCCGCAGAGTCCGCTAAGCTCCATCATATGGACAGCAGGAGTGGCTCTGAGTGACCCTGACTGCACTCTTGCTTCCGAACCTTCAGGTAGCAGTAACCTGTGATCGGAGAAGAAACAACGTAATCATCGTGTTCGGAAAGATGGTTTATTAGCTATTCTCACTCATGATGAAGAAAAATAAAAAAGTAAATAAAACGAATCAAAGGAGATGAAAATCCAACAACAGTTCTTCCCCTGAGGACCTGTCCCCGGACTAGACAACATGGATGGCCAGGGGCTTCGTGTCTGCATCTAACAAGGGGACGTGGAGAAGAATCTAATTTCTTCGAAGGTACAGGGTCTAATATGATGCAATGAGAAAATGACAGGATGATTTTTATTAAACTGAGACAGAACGCTTATCAGTCTATGAGGGACACCCCTTCCGAGCCACATGGTTATGCACAGAAACTGTTGGGCTCCTTTGGAAGGTGTCTTCCCCATAAAAACGACTCTGTCACCTATCCCTGGCGGTGGCTCAGCTCTGTTCTTTGATGGTGGATCTGATTTCCAAGTACAGTCCGGTCACCTGAAGCTGACTGGGATGAAGAAGGGATAAGGAGGGTCTGGGTCGCAGCAGGGAGCGAGGAGCTGGGGAAGTTCCAGTAATGAGGCCCGGTTTCCCCGAGCCGGCGGGGAACTGCAGCCCCTGAGCAGGCAAGGCGGGCATGGTGGGCACAAGCACATAGCTTCCTAGGGTGCGCGGGTGGAAGGTGGGCATTTACTAGGTGCTTCAACTCCGGGGCCGGGGGGAAAAATCCCAGGTCACTCGTTCGGCGATCCCTGGGAGCCCTAGCAGTACAGTTTGTTCTTTCTGGCAAAAGAGAAGCTTGTCAATTTAAAGGAAATTTGTATTTGGTCTAAGAAAGGCCAGTGCTTAAAAGGATTTCCATTCTTTGGGGCCGAGGGCACGGAGTGCCATTGTCCTTCCTTTCCTCTCTTAATGCGCCTGCTTCCGAGCCCACTGGAGGATGTCTGCGTGTTTGCCCTCCCCACATGATGCCCGGCCCCCTGTAGAGAAAAGGCCCCAAAGGCCCTGAGCACCAGCAACGCGCACACCAGTCCTCAGTGGGTGGCCTCGGGAGGAGGACCTGCCGGCTGGGGCAGCCGTAGCACCTTGCCCCAGAGCACATCCCCACCGAGGTCCCACCGCCAGCCTGGGGCCGGTTAACGGGGGCGCCCCTTCAGCCTCCCCCAGCCCCGGAGACTAGAGGGCTCTGAAGATGGGGCTGGACCTAGACGTCCGGAATGGGGGTGTTGCAGTTGCCATGGTAGATCCTGACGTGACCCTCACACTGGAAGTAAGCATCAAAGACGTCACTGTAGCCGTGGTCCCTCCACCAGGTGCACAGCTGCCGGTTCCAGGTGCAGTCCAGCACGTGGAAGAGCTCGGGGTGCTCCATGCCAATCATAGTGAAGAAGTCCTGGTCCCCGAGGTGGCCGCGGAAGCGGTACTTGTCGGCCAGCCGCTGCACCTGCGCGGGCTCCAGCAGGCGGCTGTAGAGGGGGGACTGCCGCATGGCCTCCAGGTTCAGCAGCATCACTCCACTGTTGAAGCCAGGGAGCCCCTCAGGGGGAGGACCCCCAACTCGTGTCTTGGGGTTCTCTTGGCGGAACTGCCAGAATGTGTGCCTGGGAAGGGGAAAGAGAGCAGATTTAACCTGGTTTGTGTGGACAAAGCAGTTTGCCTGCCCAATCCTCCCAGGTCGCCACAGCCAGCCTCGAGGGAGAGATGCCATTTTCCCTCCAGTTTTAAAGCTCCGAGGGCAGGGCGGTTCTTAGGCTGGGAATCAGCATCACACCAGCAGTAAGTGACACAGCTCGACTCAAACCCATGCCTCCTGGTCTTCCCACCATCCTGTGCTCCTTCAGGATGACATCATTGCTAGAGTGTGTCTAGGACTCAGAAAGCAGCAGGCACAGAGAGAGAGAAAGCACACACAAGCAGTGGGAGAGGGAGAAGCAGGCTCCTCAGTGGGGAGCCTGAGGCCAGACTCAATCCTGGGACCCTCGTATCAAGACCTGATCGGAGGGCAGATGCTTAACTAGCAGAGCCACCCTGGCGCTTTTGTCCTTGTGACGTTGAAAAGGAAAGAAGTGTGGGAAGTGGTTTTGAGCAATGATCTAGTGAAGAGGTAGAAAGCTACATACAGGCTGAAATAAAATCAATTTCTGCTTTAGAACAAGCTTCGTTCATGAAGGCCCAAGCCTAGCCCTTCTGAAAGGCCAGACAGGGGCTGGAGGCCTGAAACACAGCTCAGGGCCCACACACACAGTTCAGAGCTCACACTCATGGGTCAGGGCCCACACGTACAGGTCAGGGTGAAGAACAGCTGGGAAATAGTCAAGTAGAATTAGGGCTATTTTAGAGGGAATGTTGCCTCAATCTTCTCTCAAGGCCGCGGGATGGGGTATGCATCGGGGCAGGCCAAGTCTGCCCTCAGCCTGGAAACGCCACCCCAAGCCTCCCAGAGGTCGCTCCCCCAACCAGTCACAGAGCAGGATCTGTGTGGGGAAGTGGCAGGTGTGGGGAGGGGAGGGTGGCGGGGCGGAGGGCGGGAAGAACACCCGAGACCCTGCCCCCGGAGGCCACAGAGATCCATTTCCCAGCTCCCGCACACTGGCTCTGTGTCTGGGAATCAGAGAGACCTTCCTTGAGGTTTTGCATTTCACAAAGGGCACCGAAAGTCTGATCCTGGGGATGGGAAAGCATTCCCTTGGACATTCTTCTAAGTTGGAATAACAGGTCTATTGTTTGAATTTTGCCCCAACTGGACCGTGAGTGGAACAGAGCTCGGCGCCTGCTTGGTGATTACAACCTTGGCATAAATAAGCTTCCAGCGCAAACGGAGATGAGATGTGGGAGCCCTTCAAGGGACGGGGTCACAGGCCGCTGGAACGCGGTGTGGCCACTTGGTCCGTTTTACCATAATTCTTCCAAATGGTTCCCTTCAGGTCCAGGTTGCAAGCCACTAAAATTCTACCAAATGAATCTGGGCCACCACAGCATGGGAGAGGGGGGATCCTCCACCCAGGAGGAGGGGAGCTTTACCCCCCAGGCACCGACCCAGGCTTCGGGGCCAGCAGAGAAGCCTTCACCAGGGAGGGGAGGTCCAGTGAGTAGCACACCAGCAGGGTCGGGCCTGTGGAGGTCCTGGGCACGGCGAGGCCATCAGCCTCCTTCTATTCTTCCCCCAGGTCTCGTCTCTCCCCCTCCCAGAGGACCAGGGGAGGGCGAGCAAGGCTCAGGCTGGCGGTCAAGTCCGCCCTCCCCAATCTGTGCAGTCTCTCCTGGACACCGCCACCTCTGTGTCCTCAGCATCTCGCATGAAGCCCACATGGCGGGGCCTTCAGAACATGAAATTACTTGACAAGGAAGGATGGAAAGGTCTGCGTGGCTCAGGGTGTGTCGTCTTCAGTGTCGTCTGGAACTGGGGGCAGGGAGAGGTCAAGACACAAAGCTACCGCTGTGGATGCCATGTGCAGCCCCCAGGGCCACATCTCTCTGGCGTGGTGGGGGGCAGGGGACCATGGGAGGGTGCTCAGGGGTTTGAAAAAGAGGTTCAGTACAGTTTCTACTCTTGGGCAAGCTGGGGGGGTAGAGAGGCCATCTGCTGCCCCATCGTACCCCAGAGCAGCGGCCGGAGCAGTGGGCTTTATGGGTCTCTATGCCTGCTGATTTGTGGGGAGGAGCCACCCCAGCCTCGGGATGGAGAGAAGGACACAGGGACGTGGAGGGACCCGAGCTCATGAGCCCTGATGCCCCATGAACAGGCTGAACGGGCGGTCTGGCAGAGCCCTCTTACGTGCCCCACCCCCTGGGTGGCACGGGGACATCACTACTGGCACTTAACAGGATGGAACAGAGGTCCCCAGTGCGTCAGGGGTAGGCCTGACTTGAATGTGAGCGCTCTGAGGGCTAAAGTCCCTTTCATCTTCACCTGGGATTCCGTGGGCTAGGGTTCCCGGGAGCAGCACTTGGATTTCAATCTCATTTCTGAAGTTGGCTGATATCCCCAAGGCTGGCAGGTGAGGTGGAAGCTGCAGGTGCTTCCCTGGGAGGGGTCAGACCCAAGGGCCTGAGGGCGTCAGAAAGAGCCCAGACCTTCGCCTTCCTCACAGGGCCCGGAGCTCACGACATATTCACAGTGCACTGCCAGTGCTACGTGCTGAGGCCGCAGGAACCTCTGTGTGAATGCGGGTGTCTGGCTCTGAGTTCTGGAGCTTCTAGAAGTTTCTCATTTAAGTTCCAAGCCCACAGCCTACCATGTTGCCCTGACTCATCATTTGGACTTGGGCCTCTGCAGAGGCTTGTCTCCATCCTCCACTCACCTGGAGACACACATGAGAGGGGACCAAATTTCTTCCTCTTCAGAAATAACTTCAAATGCAAAACAGGCCCTCACATAGATGGTCCACTGTAAATACCGAGTCTTTCCAGAAATCAACCAGGCTTATTGGGAACCTTTAAGTACACTCTTCCAGGTATGGGCAATAAATTTGTTCTGTTGAGTATGCCCTAACTAATACTCATAAAAAAGACTATTACAACTATTAAAAACAAGTACACTAGTTTTCATGAAGAAAACCCGTATTTATGAAAAGAGGTACTTGAAATCATTTTGAAAAGCTAAGTCATTTTCTCCCTTCAGGTCTTTCCCTGATGATCATTGCCAAGGTAACTCCAACAAGTCTCTCAACTAGAGAGCCTGGCCAGAAAACCTGGGAAAGAATGCATGTTGTCATAAATAACCCTTTCTCCTCCCACCACACCAATAACAGACCCTCCTGCCTCCCTATCTTTCCACGATTTTCTCTTGGGTTGGTTTTTCTTGGCTCCTAAGGCTCAGAGTTTTCCACTTTCACTTCGGAGAGGGCTGAAAAGCAAGGATGGGAACATGGAATGAGCCTAGGCAGTCTGCATCAGGCTCCCTAAGAAGGTTCTAGAAACCCATGCTGACATAGGCAGAGTTCATGCTGTCAGTCCTCAGGCAAAGAGGGCTCTGTTTTTGGAGGTTCCTAAGGACAGTGTCATGTGCGGCACTTCTCCCTGTGGCTTACCCCTGGCATGTTCAGAGTCAAGTGCAAAGTCACTAAGGAGCAAGCAAGGCGGAGCCTCTTCCCGGAGGGAGCCTGCCGTCTGGATGCTGTCTAATCAGTGAACACTGGAATTAGGAAACACTACTCCCTTTATGTCTATGCTTGTGTCCAGGACCAATTAGCTCTTGTTTGACTTGGAAGGGACCCTGTTTTCCAGTTCTTTGTGAGGAAAGGCCAGGAGTAAAGAGCAGTGCTCAGTAGCCCAGTGTTCCATCCACCCCATGTCCTGTTAGGTGACCAGGGGACAGTTCTAAGTGATGCGGGGCTGATTTCGGAGCAAGGACAGTGTCTCTCAGTCCTGCCTTGAGCTGAAGTTCTGGGAGACAGACAGAGACACTTCAGTTCTCTAGGAGAACCACCACCCTGTGGTATCAAACTGAAGCTGACACAGACTGCTGACACGGTGTGGCTTTAAATGGCCATTTCCAAATAAATAAATAAATAAACAAACAAACAAACAAATAAATTTTTTTGAAAATTAAAAAAATAATAGGGCATTCCTCACTGCCAGGAGTTACAGCTGACCCTTATCAAGGTCTCTTTCTAGCTCAGGTCTCTAGCTCTGCTGGACAGAAATGTTCCCAAAGGCACACAAGCTCGTAATGGCAGGACCAGGACGAGAGTGTTCCCTCCTGGAACCAGAGGCTACCAGGACCTAAAGACACATGAAGATTCTTCACTCCCCTGCACCGCTTACAGATGAGGACACTGAGGCTCAGAGGTTGCCCTGCCCGTAGTCATGCCACTCAAAAGGCACCCCCCCCCCCGGAAATCCCAGGCCAGTGATTTTGCCTTCCCACAAATGCCTCTGTTCAGAGAAGGCGACTGCTCCCTCCCACCACGCAACAAGCTCTGTGGCAGGTGAGACCATGCCACTTAGTGCCAAGCTTTTGGGAGGCCCAGAGCTCACGCTTTGTCATCTGGCAGGGACTGGCTCCTCCAAGCCCAACACGCCCGCACCTGAAAGGGGAGCTGGGCCCCCAAATGGCTGATGGGGCTTGACTGGGGCAGCAGGTGCAAGGCGTGCACTTGCCCTTATTTGAAGGACCTTAAAAGAAACATGTGCTTGCTTTCAAATACCGGCCCTGTTTGCCAGCCAGCAACTGGGTTTCCAACCACAATAGGCCCAGAACCGAGAGAGGACAACAGGTCGGGGACAGCAGAGGACTTCAGGGGGTGCTGAGGCCCAAAACAGACTCCACAAGGATGAGGGGATGGGGAGGCACCCTGCAGGGATTTCCTCAAGCCCCTCCTGCAGAAGGAACCAGAAGCATCAGGGCCCACTGTTCACCCCTCCCTGCACCGGAGGCTGCCAAGGCTCCAACTTAGCAAACCAGGATCTCTGCCCTGCCCGCCCTAGTCTGAGAGAATGAGGGTTCATGGAAGTAAGAGGAGCTGGGGAAGGTCTGGGGGAGAAGGGCGTAACAGCTGCTGAGTCTGTGTTTTCTGGATGCCGTGTTGGAGCCTTTAGCTGAGGGTTAGGCAAGGGGGTCACACCCGATCACTGGGGTAGCTGTTATTACAGGAGTCAAATTTTCTAGAGTGCTGAGCTGGACCCTGGGCTCTTCATCCTTACCTACAAGACTACAGAGGTCTCTACAGCTGTCTGCTGGGGCGGCCTAACAAAGTATCACACTGGGGGCTTGAATGACACAGATTTACCCTCCCTCGTTCTGGAGGCTGCAAGTCTGAGGTCAAGGTGTCCGTGGGGCTGGTTCCTTCTGAGGGCTGAGGGAGAAGCTATTCCGTGTCTCTCTCTCCAGGATCTGGAGGTTGGTTGGCAACTCTGGCTTCCTCTTAGAAGCATCACCTGTATCTACCTTCACCTTCACTGAGCATTCTCCCCGTTTGTGTGTCTGTGTCCAAACATCCCCACTCCTGCCACCTTTTTTGGAAAAGATTTTATTTATTTCTTTGAGAAAGAGAGAGAGTGTGTGAGAGAGAGATCACAAGCAATGGAGAGGGGTAGAGGGAGAAGCAGGCTCCCCACCGAGCAGGGAGCCTGATGTGGGGCTCGATCCCAAGACCTGGGAGTATGACCTGAGCTGAAGGCAGGCCTTTAACTGACTGAGCCACCCAGGGGTGCCCAAATTTCCCCTTTTTGAGATACTAGTCATATTAGGGTAGGGGCCCTATCTACTCCAGTATGGCCTCATCTTAACTCATTATATCCAAGATGACCCTATTTCCAAATAAGGTCACAGTCTGAGGCACTGGGAATTAGGACATCAGCATCTGAACGGAGGGAGGGGGCACACAATTTGCCCGTCGCACTCTCCAACAATGACGACGAAGGAAAATAGTACACAGCTTATTTTCTCCTGCATTCTCACTGTCCAGACTAGGAGGGCACAGGAGGAGTCTAGAGCAAATTCCTTGACCCCCCTGCCACCCTCAATGGGCTGAGACAGATGGTCATGACAGGCGGGTCGCATCTGTCCAGGAGGCTCACAGAAGGAGGGGCGGTGTCTCTAAGTGGGAGGGATTCAGAAATGGAGGGGAGGGGTAAGAGGTGATGCGATCCCGGTCAGCCAACAGAGAGAGGCCCAGAAGTCCATGCTGCGGTACCTCCTGGTTCTTAATAAGGGATACAGGTGTGCCAGATAGCATGCCGACTTGAGAGAAGAGTCAAGCAGCAGTCACCCAAATATTAAACGGAGCACCTATCAGACCCAACGATACAATGGCCAGTAGAACATTCCTGCCCTCAAGAAACTGGTGGTCTAGTAAGGAGATGAGGTCCTGACACGAGCACACCAAGTGACCATCGTGAGATGAAGGGATCTGTATCTGCACTCAGGAGGCAGGGGTGAGGGCCCACGGTACAAGGTTTGCTCAGCGCTAACATGGGAATGGGGGTGAGACCCTCAGAGGGCTACGACGGGACTCTAGGAGCACATGCGTGAACAAAAGATGCCAAGCGCCATGCCCATGAGGGGTGGCCCAGACTGGCAGAGAAGGGCAGAGTCCCGCCATGCCCAGGTTCCTCTCATGGTGTAGTACCTCAGAGAGCAGCCCTCATCCACCTAGCCAGCCAGAAACCATCTGGAGGCTTCTGTTTTGACATGGCTTCCTGCCTCATGAAGACTAGAATAAGGTGGCCAGCGTTGTCTGGCTCATTCCCAAAGCGGCACCAGCTATGACAGACCTTGTCTGTGAAACCTGGCACAGCCGTGGAATCAGGGAGGGTGGACATCCCTGCCAGGATGGCCTCTGACCTGCCACAAGATGGCCTGACCCATTCTGAGCCTGGTGGCCCTCCAAATGCCCACAGCCCTCCTTTCCCCCTGGAGACCTCTGAAGGAGAGCTGCTCTGTGTGAGGTCTCCCATGGTGTGGCACAGCCTGAGCCCCCATGAGGCTTCCCATTGCCCCTGTGCCCACAGGAGGGTGGGATGTCCTTCTCTGAGTTGCCAGTCCTCTTCTCATGGCTCCTGGTCCGCCCACCACTGCCCATGCCCAGCCTGCTGAGACATCTCGGCCACACAGGCTTCCTCCCACACCTCCTACCCCAGAGCTGTGAACACAGGTGGGTGTCACTCAATCTGACAGTTCCGAGCGTGCTGTGCCCACCTGGGCTAGGCCCTGGAGGGCTGCGGGGGGAGGAACTGAGGAGGGTCAAGGGATAGATGATGGAAGAGGAGGTACTGGAGGCTTCAAGCAGGAAGCTGGAGCTCTGAGAGGCTTCATGCCTGGGTTACAACAGGGACGGTGAACACTACCAAGGGCAAGGCTGGGAGAACTAAAAGGGGAGTGACCCTTCCAATCTGGAACAGATGCCCGCCAAGAATAGTGATATGGGAGAGCCCTGCAAGTGGCTGGGGACAGGTCACAGGCACGGAGCACAAAGCAAGCATGACAGAATTCTGGAGAGTTCCAACATTTAGGGGATGGAAGAAGAGGAGCTGGGAAATACACTCTCAATAATTTCAATGGCCATGATTGTGGCCTTGTCATATCAACCCCACCCGAGCTACCCACTTGGCTCTCCCTCCGTGAACCCTGCCATCATAAGGCACTCTGCTCCAGCGATGGGGAACTGGGATAGGTCCCCTCTGACTGCATTGTCTTGCAAGTCCCCCCACAAAACCAGCTTTCCGGTCTATTGGGAGCCTCTGGGGGGGTCCACCTCTCCCTATTCTCCAGATAGTCACCCCTGGATCCTCCTGGCTCCTCACCCACCCTGCCCCCATTACCTCACTGCATATGGGAATATGGACAGTAGTGAAAGCTGCAAAGGATGGGAACTTGGAAATGCTATAGGAGATGACAGGTTGCTGACAAAGACAAGTGACAGAGACTAAGGAGCTGGGTGCTTGGCACGAGGTAAGATGTGGATGGGGGGACATCTATATGGCCAGGGAAAGGAATGCGTATGCCAGACTAAAGAGGTAAGAAATACAGGGTGATACAGAAATACAGGTGGGTACTTTGAGAAATGATAATCATGATGATGGCTAATACTTGTGAGCATTTACTATGTTCAGACCCTGTTTTAAGTCCTCATTTAATGTCTGTAACAAACAAATGAGATAAGTAATATTCTCTCTGTGTTACAGATGAGCAAAGTATGGTAGGGAGATATGAACTCTTTGCCCGTGGTCACAGGAGCCAGACAGAAGAGTTTACCAAGAAGAGGGAAATCCCAGGACACGCCTGAGACTAGAGAAAGGACATAAATGAGAAGAAACAGGTTCTATAGTGAGAATTGGGGATATTGAGAAAGGTCATTTAGAGTGAACTATAACCCTTGGGGACGTTAAGAGGTAAAGTTATTTATGGAGACAAGGGGACTTCGGTACCAATAAGGGTTTGAGGAAAGATAAATGGTTTACAAGGGCAGTGAGGAATCAATAAAAGCTGGATAAAGGATTTGCCCGAGTATGGAAGGTCTGAGGGGAGTCAGGAAGCCTGGCATTGACAACCAGAATGTGTTATTCATCTTTATGACTTAAGGGCCTAGTGTGGTCATTTGGTTCACAGTAGGCCTTGAGAACTCTTAAGTTTCAAACGGATGAATGGATGGATGGATGGATTAAAGAATGAATGAACAAAGGAACAAGATATTGTAAAATCAGATGGTAGAATTTAAAAGAGGAGAATGGTGAATGAAGGTGGTGGAATAATAGTTTAAAAATGCAGCTGGGGGAGAACATGCCCTGGGCCATGTGAGCTAGAGCCAGAGAAGACCTTATTGAGGGTAGCCAGGTCTCTGTTGGGGAGGAAAAATTTTACTCTATCCTTCACAGGTTCTTCCACTTGATCTAAGAATTAAAGTGACATGAAACAGATTAATAGGAGGAAAGAAAAATTTATTTTGTACAAACAGGAACCCTACATACATGAGAGGTGCAAAGACAGAAAGGTAAAGTGAGGTAGATACGCCATCCTAAGCTAAGGAACAGGGCTGGGGCATCAAAGGGGAGGAGGGCAATTCACAGGGCAATAAAAGGAAGAGGTAATTAGATGTTTGCCCTGCCATACAGATGGATCATTTAGATAAAATTTATCTCTAGTAATAACTCCTACTCTGGGAAAGATTCTCAATTTAGATTCATCTATGTAGTTAGTTAAGACAGGAGGGTAAATTTCTCTTGAACCTGCAGGTCTCTGCTGCCTTCAGCCCAAAATAGTCCACATACCAAAGTGACACATTTAGAGACTTGTTTTGAACCTTGCATTTCTCTCAGGGTAAGGACAGAGAAAGTAACGTAGAAATGTCAGCCCCATGAGCGAGGAATGCATATCTGTGATGAGGTGCCACTGTGACGAAGATTATCAATGAAGGGACCCAGATGGTAATCTGATCCAGGGTTGCACAGGGATCTGGACAATGCCCTTCCTGGCAGTGGCCCTGGAAGATGCCAGGACTCCAAATACAAGGTCTGTGTCTCACTGCTAGGGAGAAGCTCAAATCTGGTAGAAGCCCTAAGACCCAACCAAGAGACTGTAGGGCATGCAGCTAGCAGCCTGGGCTGCTGAATACCCACATGTAGCTGGCCTGGTGTGTGTGGCCAGGCCCCAGCTTAGCTCCATAATCCTGCCCCTTCCCTGAACTGAGACTGAGGGCTGGACTATCATCAGGATGAAGACAAAGCAAGAGAGAGTTACCTTTAGAATCAGCTCACTGCTCCCAAAAGGCCCACACCACTAGGGGACACAGAAGAGAAGTGTCCAGGACACACGCGGGGGTGCTTTCTGGGATAGGGAGGAAAATCCAGTCGAGTGCAGTAACGGTGATGGGGACGAGCAGGTGTAGAATTTAACCCTGTGTCCAGAATTAAGCTCAATCAATCCAGCCCAGCACCCTTTGCCCTCACAGAAGGGGGTGTTCCAACCCAGGAGCTAGGAGCTGGGGAGATGAGGTGGGCATGGCTGACCCAGGCAGAAAGGCAATTGAGCTGCAGCAAAATGTGTTATTTCTCAAGCCCAGAAAAAAAAAAGAATCTGTGAAAGCTCACTTCATTTAAGCCAACTTCTACCTCTGCGTGTCCCTGCTCACTGTCTTCTACATTTGTGGCAGGGGTCTCGGTCAAGGGTAAAACAGTGATTGGCATCCTGGCAAATGACAAATGCTGAGGATCTCCCACTTGTCAAGTGCAGGAAAGGACACAGGTGCCCGTTCTGGGCAGTGGCACTTCTCAGACTTCATTGTGCGAGGGAGCTCGTTAAAATGCAGATTCTCTTCACTACATCCGTATCTTTGGGGTAAATGCCCAGTAGTGCAATTGCAGGGTCATAGGGTAGCTCTATCTTTAATTTTTTAAGGAATCTCCACACTGTTTTCCAAAGCGGCTGCACCAGTTTACGGATGTAGTGAAAAGAAGGGCCATATGCACCCCAATGTTCATCGCAGCAATGGCCACAATCGCCAAACTGTGGAAAGAGCCAAGGTGCCCATCAACAGATGAATGGATAAAGAAGATGTGGTACATATATACAATGGAATACTATGCCTCCATCAGAAAGGATGAATACCCAACTTTTGTAGCAACTGGACTGGACTGGAAGAGATTATGCTGAGTGAAATAAGCCAAGAAGAGAAAGTCAAGTATCGCATGGTTTCACTTACTTGCGGTGCATGAGGGGTAAACTGGAGGACAGTGGGAGAAGGAAAGCAAATGGGAAGTAGGGTAATCTAGGGAGGGAAACGAAACAACAGAGACTTTGGACACAGAAACCAACTGAGGGACTTGGAGGGAGGGGGGTGGAGGGATGGGAGAGCCCGGTGGTGGATACTGGGGACACCTAAAGCGTGGAGCACTGGGTGTGGGGAATGGGGAATGAATCTTGAAACACTGGAAAAAAAAAAAAAAAACTTTAGTAACAATAAAAAAAAAAGTGCAGATTCTCTTTCAGAGGCTGCCTTTCTGGCAAGCTCTCAGGTAATGCTAATGCTGCTGGCCCAAGGAGCATACACTCAGAAGAAAAAAAAATGGTATTTTGAGATTAGCAGTGATGTCATTGTATCTTGCCAATGGCCATAAAGTAGGTACAGACAGAGCCACTTACAAATTTCAAATTTTATGCTAATATGTTTTGGTACCTTCTCACTTTATCATAGCTTCTGGGAAAGGGGAACAGGGCGGGAGGGGGACCACCAGGGAAATGGTTCCTGGAATCAGCGTGCTTATGGCCCGGGGAGGGAGGGCCCAGCTCTGCCACCTTCTATCCCAGGAATTAGCCATTAGTCTGGAGCGGGGGAGAGGGGTGGGAAGGAATGCAGCACAGTATGTGTATGTTGGTTTTCCACTGCCTTGAAAAGAAGTACCGGTACAGCATGGGGTTAAGAATGCAGGTTCTTGGGGCTCCTAGGTGGCTCAGTTGTTAAGGGTCTGCCTTCAGCTCAGGTGGTGATCCTGGAGTCCCGGGATCGAGCCCTGCATCAGGTTCAGATAATTACATGAAATCTTAAAAAAAAAAAAAAAAAAAAAAAAATGCAGGTTCTGGGAGCAGATAGTTGACTCAAATCCTGGTCCTCTGCCTCCAAGCTCAGAGAAGGCACTACAGCTCTGTGCTCCGAGATTCCTGTATGGAGATCGGGTTGTCGGAAGGGTTTTTTGAGGTACACACGAGATGACGGAAGCCGAGGACACACGTCATACTGGGTGAGAAGCAGTGTGGGTTCTCGGGGGCAAACACACGCCTGCTCCCCCCACCTTGTCTGTCACGGGGAAGGGGCCTGAGCCAGGTTCACAGAACTCTGCAGCCACCAGCAGGGTGACCGTGGGCAAGTCGCTTCCCCTCCCCAGGCCTCAGTTCCTGCATCTGTCGAGTGGATTAAGCAGGCCTGTGGTTTCATGCCCCAAATGAACACCAAACTCCAATAATTAATCTTTCTTTAAATGTAGCCCCGGTGTGTGAGTACAAGGTGGAATTTTTTTTCTTGTTACTTGCTTTTGTTTCTAAAACCCGTTTCCATGTATCCACAAAGGCCCACGATTCATGTCTGCTGAGAAGCTGGCAGAGGCCAGGCCCCGACATGCAAGGGTGACCACTCCTCTAGAAGCAGGCTCTGTGTGACCTGCTCGCTCAGAGCCTCCCCCTCGGCTGCAGTGCTCACGCAGCACAGGGAGCCCTCAGCTCTGGGGAAGAGGAGCATGGGGAGCTGCTGGCTTAGCCACCTCCTCCCCCCGAGGCGGCTCTGAGGGGGCGACCCGTCCTCCTCCCCCTCCATTGCCACTGGGACCCTTACCTCTCCGTGACCCCCCAAGACGCAGAAAGACTGTTCTTGACTTTGTGAGCCTCTTCTCACCTGAGGGCAGTGCATGAGAGGGCATCTGTATACATAGAGTCCAGCTGGGCAAAACTAACATGGCTGGCCTCCGGCCCACCCAGACATCCAGCTTGCCCCCGGCCCGCCTGGCAGCCACACACCGCTAGCTGCTCTTTGTGCCCTGGAGTCTCACCAAGTGGCACTCCACAGCACTGTCTTCCCTTTTCTCTTTGAAAGAAAGGGAAAAAGGGAGGAAACCCACAAAACCATTTGTCCTCAGATCACAAATGCGCGGGGCTGATCAAGGAGCACCAGCACAAGGGATCTAGCAGAACTGTCTGATTCAGAAAATAAGCAATTCCTCAAAGGTGGCCTGGAGTCTCGGCAGCTCCCTCAGGCCTCAGCGCCCTTGTGGTCTTTCAGCATGCCAGCGGTTTCAGCCAAGATCACCAGCCTACAGGGGAAGAGTGTCTGCAATTCCAGGCAACGAGCACGGCCGGTGGGAAGAGCAGGGGAGTCAGACCCAGGCTCGGATCCTACGACTGCCCCTTCCCAAACGTGGGGCCTATGGCAAGTTCCTTAACTTTCTGACTGTGGCCATCTGGAAAACTAAGACAATGAGACTTTTTAAGGGCTCATGGAAGCTTTAGCAAGGGCATGTATGCAAAGTGCCAGGAGAGAGCCTGGCACCTTTATGAATTCAAGAACTACATACTGAAAACCTACTGTGGGCTAGACATGGTTCGCACCCTGGGAGACAACACAAGACAAGGAAGAACGATGACTCCTACCCTGGTGAGCTTGGTGTCGGGGTGGGGCTGATGCAGCGGGAGGCAGGCCAGCCAAGAGGCTGGTGGCAGGAGATGGGACGCTCCTCACCTAGTCTGGGCAGGGGTTAGGGAAGGCCCTCTGGAGAAAGCCATGTCTGAGCACACTTGTAGTCAGGAGGCAGGCAGGTGAAGAAAGTGGTAGTGAGGACACACGGGCCAGACCAGGAGGGTCCTGCGAGGAAAGTCAGGGAGGCTGACCTTGATGCCGAGGGGAACACAGGGGTTGCAGCGGGGCAGCCTGTGTAGGAGGGTGGTGGCTGGCTGGGGTGGGCGTGACGTGGAGGAGAGGCAGGGGAGCATGGTGGTGGTGGTGGTGATGGTGATGCTGACAATGGGGGGAGCTATTTGTCAGCAGCAGGCGTGCAACAGAGGACAGATGGAAACAGGGGATGGAGGACGGTAAGGAGTCCTGTGCCTGGGTTTCTGTCCTGAGCACTCTAGGTGCCACATAAATGGCAAGGCCCACTTTCATCATTATCACTGACTTTTGCACAGTGACATGGGCCGGGTCACTCCCCCGCCTCCCACCCGTACCCGGCTCAGATATGCTGTGGCTCTGGTTCTGGACATCATGAGCCATAATGGCCTCAGTGCCATGGGGCTCTCTCTTGCCCTTCTCCAAACACAGGACCAGGGTGGGAAGATGGGGAAGGTGACAGCTGGGAGATGCTGGCTGGCGTGGCCCGTTCACAAGCCCCCATCTTTCCAGACTGCCTGGAGCCAATGCCTTTCGCCGGCTCCTTCCAGAGGGCATCAACCTCACCCTCAGGGCCGGTGAGCTCCTCTCCGCCTCCCTGCCACATCGTGCTGATTTCCTAGGGAGATGTTTTTTTCCCCTTCAAACTGAAAGTGATCCCTTTAGCCCTTCCTTGGCCCCTTCTGCTTAAGTCTCTTCTCCATGCCTTCCAGACAGTTCCCTAGAATCTCTACAGTGTCTGTGGTGCTCCTTATAAAGGGTTAAAGAATCAGAATTACTCCCCAACGTGCCTAGCACTCTCTCTGGGTGCCCACCCAGGCATGCCGAGGGCTGCCTAGACTTCTGTGACTTCTCTGCTCTCTCCGGAGTGGAGTCCTGGGGCCCGGGCTTAACCAGAACAGCCAACTAGGATTGGAGTGAACGTGAAGAGTGGAATTTTTAAGAATCTGATCAAAGGTGGCATTAAAATTAGATGCTAGTCCAAGCCACTACCTGAAGAAAGTAATTAGAATAAGAGCAGTTCTGCTAGCCACTGCTCCTGGAACCATACTTTTTCTGGAATATTCTCCGGCTGGTCAGGGGGCAGCCTTTTCCCCTCAGTGTTCCTAGCCACCTCCTCTCTGCCTTTGTCCCCATGGCAGTTCGGGCTGCCGGACTGCCGAGAGAGGAAGACAATCCTGACCTGACCCCCATCCAAACTAACCAGGTGCTTATCTTCACCCATCAACACCCTGAGGAGTCCCCCATCCCACAAATCTTCATACCATCAAGCGGAGTGAGGGTCTGAGCTGCCCCTCTGCTCTCTGCTCCATGTGGAATGGGCAGAGCTGGCTTATTGGGGAGGCTACAAGTTTCCAACCTGGTCTCAGCCTGTCGAAAAGCAAGAAACCTCCGCTGTGGACACACCCTGGGAAGGAGGCAAAGGAAGAAAGAAATGACCCTGTCCGGGAGAGGCAGCCTGGGCCCCATGACAGCGGAGTATCACCAGCCGGCTCTGCCAGCCCGCCATAAACCCAAATCCATGCCCCTAAGCAGGCTGCCATCCATCCCCTGCACTCCCATCCAGTCGAGGTCTCATCCCTCACTGCCCCTGCCTGAGACCAAAAGACACCTGCCCACATGCACATAGGCCCAGGGCAGCCCACCCACGCCTCCTCAGCACGCACTCTGTCCAGAACCAAATGCACAGGGCTGTGGACACAGGCCACGACTGCCTGGCTCGACCCCCAGGCCTCCTTCAGAGCCAGACTCCTCGTGGGACCTTGGGAAACCCCCCAAACTAAGCTCTTCGACCTTCAGGCCCTCCTCCTCAGAAGGCACCCAAGGCAAATGTCTCACTGAATGCACTCTGAGTTGACGGCCTCTCCCGCGGCCCCACTCTCTGGATGTGTGGGGGAGACTTGAGGCCTATGAGGGTGTCGATTCTTGCCATCCTCATGCCGTCTGCCCTCCCACACAGGCGGGAACCCCGAGACTGCATTTTTGGGGGCGCCTCTTGGTACAGATAGGGAAGGTATTTGCGGAAGCCATTCTGACTAGAAGGTGCTGCTTCTCTTCCATGAATGCCGAGGGTGGATCGGCTCAAACCTGCCTTTAAGGAGGCCTCCTCGGCCACCCGCCTCTTTTCCATTCCCCCATCAGGCTTCTCTCACACAGGGACCGGGCAAAGATTGGCCGTGTTTCTCGAACTTTCTTGTGCACACCGAATTTCTGGGATCCAGCAGGTGAGGCAGTGGCATTCCGCACTTCTGACAAGCTCCCAGGCAATGCCGAGGCCGTGCTCCACCAGCCTCCATCCGGGTACCAAGGCAGAGAGAAGAGCAAGGGCTTTCGGGCGGGTCAGACTGCATCCTGGCACCCGCTCCACCGGCGCGAGCCAACACAGCTCCAGAGAGCCCTGTGAGGACCAGGGGGCGTCACGTGGTGTTGGCAACCCCCCGGAGGGGCAGGCACCCAGCAACGCAAGGCCTCCTCTGGCTGCTGCAGCTCTCTCCCCATGGCGGTGGGGACTGGGCATCTCAGGGGAGGAGACCTGGTAGGGAGGTCAGTGAGGTAACTGGAGAACACCCTGGTGCCCAGAGGTGGGGGAATGGGAGTCCTCCTTCCCCTCCTGTGTGTCTAGTCCTGGGTCTGGAGCATGACGGGGGAGAAGGGGTGTGAGGGCCTGAAGGCTAGTCTCTTAGACTGAGGTCACTACATCTGGTTCTGAGTGCTTGTGTGCACAATGCTGGGGAGGGGGTCGTCCGGGCCGTGCTGAGGGACAGTTCCTCAAGTGACGCTGGTACCTAGATGTCCACGCATGACCAAGGGTGGCTGCTAACCCGAGCAACCAGCCTGGAGTCCCGTGCACCCCCTTTGTGAGTGTGATGCCCACTGCAGGCCAGCGGCTCAACGGGGAAAGCTAGGTGCTTTCGAAAGCTGCAGTAACCGGTCCGGCTGGAAAAGGATTGTTTATAAAAACCCTTCCCCTCTGTGCCCCAAGCAGCTTCAAAGAGGGTCTTGCTTGTTCCCAGGGAAAGGCTAGGGACTCAGGGAACTTAGCCCAATATGTGATATAGAGTAGTGTTGCTTCTCGGGTCTAAAGCAAAGGCAGGAGAAAAAATTAGACCAATGGCCAATCCATCTTCAGCAAGCATGTCTGCATCCTGCCCCCCCCCCCCGCCCCCCATAGAAACACGCCCCTTTGATGTTACTCAGAAAACAATGGTGTTTCAACATACTGTAAGGGGTACCTGCTGATCCTGGGACCACCTAGGGGAGACTGGGGGAACTCCTCTGGCACAGCCCCAGGCCACATCCAGTGTGGAGGGACAGAAGGGGGCCAGACAGGGAGCCCCTTAAGTGACGCTGACACAAACATGGGGCTCAGGGGGCTCTTAGTAGGAGGAGGGTCATGTGATCCCCAGAAACCCTGCTCTGTTCCCAGAGTGAACACACACACACACACACACACACACACACACACACACACACCCCTCCTCCAGAAGCTCAGTGGTTCTTCCTTCAGCCCCAGCCCTTCTCCATGCCCTGGTAACATTTTACACAGCAACTGAGCAAGCCGAGCTGAGGTTTCTTTTTACTGGTAATTAAAATCAGAGCACAGAAACAAGTTTTATAAAGCTTGGCTTTCACAGAGGATAACTTTTCTTCTCTGGATTAGGAAAAAAAAAATGAGAGTCTTGATTAAAACCGTGGGCACCCACATAAACAGTAAGGCCCCACTCGGCATTCTGAATGGAGATGGAATGTGGGGCTCTTCTGATTGAGGTTAAAAAGAATTCAAATTCGCATGATTTGTTTCCAAACTTATGAAGAAGAAGCTGGTAGAAATGCTAAGACGGAGCTGTGAACCCAGAGGGCACCTCCGTGTTCAAGCCACACTGACTTTTACCTCACCAGCCCGAGAAGACCCATCTTCCTGTTCCTCTCCTCTGGTCCTCAGACGCACAGGAAGGCCAGGAGGGTTTTTATCTGCCCGAGGTCCAGGCCCCTACATCACCAGGCCCGTGGCCACTGCAAGTGGGAGACAGCCCTGGAACGGGTCTCAGCGCCGAGGCTTTGAGGTAAAAGTAAATACATACACATATAAACACACAAACACACACACGTTCTCACACACACATACTCGCACGCACACACCTGCCCACAAACATACACCCCCCCACATGCAAACACGCAGATGCCGTATATCCACTATCACACCGTCTTCTGCGGCCCCTCGGGGCATGGGGAACAACACCCCACGTGGCCATCCGCTAAGAAAAACACATCCCCGAGCACCTGCACTCCCTCCCGCTGCTCCCAGGTGAAGAGACCCTCACACAGAGAACCTCACACAGCACAGTAAGGTGGGCAGAAGGGGATGCTCCAGACAGAAGAGCAGGCCACTGAGGGGAATCCTGGAGAGTACGACTGCCATATGAATGCAGGGGAGGTCCAGAGGCCCGGCGGGTGGGGGACACTGGGAGACGACAGTGTGCTCTGGGGCCTAGAGGTGACAGAGAGTGGTGTGTGTGTGTGTGTGTGTGGGTGTGTGTGCACTTACATGCCTACAGGATGTGCAAATGCATAGAGACTGAACGCACACTAGACGATGGTAGCAGAGGTTGAGGAAGGCGGGAGGTTGGAAAGTTATTACTTAATGGGTACAAAGTTTCTTTAGGAGCCATAAAAATATCTGGGGAACAGTGGTGATGGCTGCACATTGTGAATAGAATTAAACGGCAGTGAGCATACACACAAAATGGCAAATTTTATGTTATATATATCTTCTACCATGACAAAAAAAGGTGGCGGAGGAGAAGCCATGGGGCCCAGATGGTGGCAAGGTCCCCGGGGAATCTCTCACGGCACCCTTGTCCTCCTGCTGAGCTCAGGTGACAGAGGTGAGCCACGACTCCTTGACAGGATCGAATTCACTCATGCTCCACCTGCATTCCCGAAGCCCCTCTGCTCTCGGGCCAGTGGTCTCCGAGACACCTTGAGGCCCTCAGTCCCCACAGGGCTGTGGCATTCCCCTTCTCACCGCCTTGAGCACAGACCACACTGCAGTCACTGTGTGTTTTCCAAAGCTGTGGGGAAACCGAGGTAGCGGCATACTGTGTAATTAACGTGGAATGTTCCGAGGGAGCCGAAGACCCATGGGAGAGCGGTCAGATTCTCGAGCAACACCACTTTCTGTTTAAGAGGGACTGTTCTTGCCTTTCTTTCTCCCTTTGCAAGAGAAAGAGAGAGAATGAAACCTGTTCGGCTTCACACATACAAAGCAGACCATGGTGCAGGGACACGGATTGTCGTGGGGGGACCTGGACAGACTGTGCCCGGCCTCCGTTATCAGCCAGGCCTCGGGACCACAGAGAAACACACTTAGCCTCCGCCGCTGGAGCACCTGCCCGCCCAGCCCAGCAAGGCTGCTCGGACCCAGCACTGTCAGTCTGGACACAGTCCAGGTACTGAAAGGAAATCCATTATCATAAGCCGGTTCCTACACCCGCTTCCCTGTGCGATTTAGCAGAGACAGACCCAACGGAGAAAGAATTAAATGCAGTAACTACAGTTGAAATCTTGTTCAGTGTAGGGGTTCTTGAGAAAAAATGATCTATTATTAAGGTGTGGTTCGGTAATATTGGGGGTCTGTTTCTCACTGCACAGAAATGGAAGAGGGAAGAGAGAAAGTCTTCCTATCTATACTTTTAAAAAAAGACAACAATAGGCTAAATCAAGTACAGTCAATAATTTGGGAGGAGTCTGGAATTTTGACCTCCTGCAAAAAGCCTTCTTTTTGCTCTTGGAGCAAATCTCCCCACCGCCCTTGTTCCTGCTGCTTCCTGTAGCTGGCTCTCTCTCTTTGCAACAAGGGGTCCAGCCACGTCTGTTCGCTTCCGTCTCCCACCAACCTGTGGACTGCTGCAGGAAGGCGGACATGACTGGCTTCCTAGTCA
>PITA01024925.1:0-25365 GCA_004023965.1 Spilogale gracilis
CCTTGGCCGAGGAAAGAGGTCCTAGAGGGGATGGATGCTCCTTGACCTGGCTCGTGAAGGATGAGTAGGAGTCCTTCAAGGCAAATGCAGGAACAAGTGCAACGATAAATGAAGTACAAGGTTACAGGTTCTGTTTCCTGGCCTTGCAAATAGTGTGATATACTGAGTGGAGTTAGACGCTGGAGAGGTGGACAGGACCTGCTGCTGTCCTGCTCAGGGTCTGCTTTAAGTCTTGGATCTAATAAGTAGAGGAACTAGCATTGTAATCCCAGGATCTGCTTCGCCTTATTTCTTAAACACATGCTCTCCCACTGCTCTGCCACATGACCTCTCTTTTTGTCACGGCTCTCTAGTGCAAAGCCTTGAAGATTAGAGGGGGAAGGAAGCTGACCTTAAAATTGATTTTATGAAAAATAATAAACATTTTTTATACATTGATTTTATCAGCTCTGCCTGAGAGTCTACTCTCTGGATTAGGGAGGGACTGGGGTGGGTGAATCCTAAAGGTTCTAGAAAACACAACTGACTAGAGAATGCCACCTGTGGTGGTGGGATTGGTACACTAGAAGGTTTCGGGGTGGATTCATGAGGGCCTCGGGTCCGCTTGAGAGTAGGAAGTGGTGGGATCCTTTACTAGACAAAAGAGTAGATTAAAATGATGAGATCGGTTTGAGTTTAAGATGTCTCTGGGACACGACAGCAAGGTCTTTGAGAAATTACCTTGGTTCTAGGGATCTGGGATCTAGGGATGATTTTTGGGGGCTGGGGATGTAAATTCAGGAGTCCTCCGCTTACCGAGCAGTCCTGCAGCCCCTCGCCATGGGGCATTTGGAATCTGTAAGCGGGTGGGATTGTCCAGTGACTGCGGGGCAGACTTCATTCGGTTCGCAGCACTATCCTGTTCAACAAAGTGTTGTCCTGGCCAGAGTAGCACCCTAGTGGGAGTGCGCAGGCGGACGGTCTTGCCTAGGCTGAGCGGGACATGCAGAGTGAGAAGGCAGCAAGTGGAAGAGAAGACATTACCCTGGAGAGAGCCCCACGCTCAGGGGAAGGGGCAGAAAGTTGTCGGCTGAAAAGAGTGACCAGGGATGCCCGTGCTGCCTCAGAGATAACCTGTGCCTCAACACAGACCCTCTCGGCCCCTCACCACTCCCTCCAGAGAAGGACCCCAGCACCTGCACAGAGAGCCCCCCCCCCTGACTTCCGTAGAGCATCTCTTCCCTTCCACCCTCTCCTGTAAGGCAAATAGGTAAGTGGTTTGGGGTTGGGGGCTGGCGGTACTATTAGTAAACCAGGAAGCAACAAGGAGGAACAGTCCTAGGGCAGCTTTGGGAGCGAACACCAGTTCTCCTATGGGAGAACCAAAATGAAATCCAAGATTTCCTGGGCATGGCAGTCTGTGGCCCTTCTGGGAAGCCAGAGTCAGGGTCCACTGATAGCAGTGGTTTTGCCTCAGGAGCTCATGTGAAGGCAATTGTCTGGGACAGGCCATTTCCGAAATCAGAAGCAGGATTTGGAAGGGTTCTGAAGCAGGAAGCAAGGCTCACCCCCTCCTGGTGCTGCCATCCCACCTCAGGTAAGCCCAGGGACCGGCCGGCATCCATGGCAGCGGTCTCTGGGGGACATTTGACCTGGGCCTCTTCAGACTCCTGCCATTTTCCACCCACCAGGAGGGAAACCTAATGCCTAGTTTCTTTCTGCCTCTGGAGAAGGCAGGAAGGATTCGGTTTTCTTTCTTGATCTAGGGCTGCAGGGAAGGAAAAATTAAATTCCTTGCCTCTGCTGTGTAGCTAGTGATCTCCTGGGCCACAACGAGGGCGGGGCCCTGGCAGCTTCACTGTTCCCTGGCCTGGGGATTCAGGTCTGCAGGGTGCCTGGGCTCTGGGCACTTCTAAGTTGGGTAGGAAATCAGAGACACACACACCGACTGGTGGTTTATCTTTTGTATTGGGGAAAACATAAATATGAGGGAAGGGATAAAGGACTTTTACTTTCCTCTCCCTATTTTAAATAGAACAGGGGGAGAGGCAGCCTGGCTGATGTGTTGAAGAGGCGAACAGCCTGTCAGCGAAAAATGTCGACCCAAAGTGCAGCTCGCTGAGGTCCTCTTTAAAGGGAAATAGTAATAAAGTCATCAGCCAGGTGGAGGCCCAGAGTGGGGCTTAGTGCCAGCTCTGCCGTTTCTAGTTGTGTGACTCACCGAATTACTTTCTGCCTCAGTTTCCCATCTATATAATGGGCATGACAGGCATTCTCATCTCGGGGTTGTGTGAGGACTGGATGGTGCCGGGGAACTGTTCCTGTCCCCTCAAAGGTTCTAGCTGGACCCACAATCAAATTGACATGAGACAGACTAACAGGAGAAATCAAATTTAATGGTTTTTATGTGCAGAGAATCCACACATAGGCGGACATGCCAAGGACAGGCAAAATGAGGTCTCTGTGTCATTCTGAACTAAGGAGAAAGGGGTTAGGGGCTTGGGACTTCAAAGGGAATGAATGCAAGTCACGGGAAGATCCAAAAAAAGCAAATGTTTGGTAAATAAATGTTTCCCTCCCATAGAGATGGATTACTCAGATAAAATTTATCTGTGGTCAAGACCCTCCAATTTAGATTTTTCTTTGTAGTTAAGGGAGGGGCAAAGGTTTCTCCTGAGCCGGTAGGATCTTGATTGCCTTCAACTCAAAATAATCCACATGCCCATCTTGGGGCAGCCTGCCCTCACTCAGACATTAAAAGGCCCAGCACAGCTAACGACAGGAGGCTAGGGCCTAGGAGAATTAGATGTTTAAACCATCTCAGCATAGGGGTCCCTGGCTGGCTCAGTCAGAAGAGTACAGGACTCTTGATCTCAGGGTCATGAGTTTAAACCCCACATGGGGTGTACAGATTACTTAAAAAGAACAACAGAACCTTAAAAATTTTTTTTAAAATCATCACAGCATAAAAAGAGATAAAGACCAAGACCTTTAAATACATGGGCAATTTTTTTTTTTTTAAGATTTAAGAGAGTGCAGGCGAGAGCAGGGGAGGGGCAGACTGCTGAGCATGAATCCCCGTGTAGACCTCGATCCCACTGATGCAGTTTTGGAACGTTGGTGAGGTCTTCGGTGCAAAAAGGGTGGGTTTATTAAGGCAACTAGGACAAGACCCAGGGCAGAAAGAGGGGCTGTCCTGGGGTAGTAAGGAGTGGCTGATTATATACTTGGGAGTTGGGGAGGGGTAAGGAAAAAGGGAGATGTCCAAAAGGACTTTCACAATGCTAAAGAAAGCTCTTAGGATACTGGAGGCCTGGCTATTGTTAAGCTAAAGTGGTTTTTCCTTAGCAAAGAGTTGACTTTAAGATAGTTGGATGTTTCCTGGAGGAATATCACACATTCCTCACTACCCCACCCAGGAGTGTGAGGGAGGGGTGTGGCGTGTCACCCCGAGTGCTTCGTCTTATTTACCTTTTGTCCCCTCATCACTACATGACTGAGCCACCCAGGTGCCCCTCTAAGGACAGTTATTAACTAAATTATAATAAATGTGGGCCCAGGCAATAATCTTGTATTCTCTGTATTTATCAATTTAATTACTTTGTGCGTCTTTGGTCAATTTTGAGAAAGTTCCTTTTGATTGGGAGATGAATTCTCTGAGTTACTGGTTCGTGAAGTTGAGATATAAAACACTCAGAAGAGTTTTTCTCCACAGAAGCTATTTTTGACGGTAGGGGCTAGAGGTGGTTTTGGTTTTTTCAGGCTCTAGGTTTCACTTGAAAGGTAAGGGAAACGGAGAGAATGAACATGTTGAGTGTGTGCTATATTGTGGACATCCTCTGGGTGCTTCGACGTAGTGCTTTACCAACGATCCTAGATGAAATGCCAGTTTTGTTTTTATTTTCAGCTATTTTATTTTTATTTTCAGTTCGTATTGCTGTACTTTGATGATGCAGCAGTGTCAAAATGCGGTAAATATTTCTAAATGCTCAGCTTCTGTACATGTTGCCTAACAGACCAGTGGTAGGGCCTTGGACCACGTTGAGTACACTTTATCTGCCTTACTCCTTTTTTTTTTTTAAAGATTTTATTTATTTATTTGAGAGAGAGAGAGATCATGAGCAGTGGGGAGAGACAGAGGCAGAAGCAGATTCCCCACTGAGTAGGGACCCCAATGAGGGGCTCAGTCCCTGGACTCCTGGGATCATGACCTGAGCCAAAGGCAGACACTTAAATGACTGAGCCACCCAGACGCCCTATCTGCCTTACTCCTGAGAGCTCAGCCACATTTCAGGCACCCAGCATCTGGCCAGGGAGAAGAAAGGAACAACCAGCCCCCATTTGCAGGGGACTGAACATTGGGTTTGGGATGGGGTATAGTCGGGTTTTTGTTTTGTGATGTAGGGGAGGAAAAGTAATTTTCTCCCTGTGCTTCTAGATTCTTGGTGGAGATCCCTTGTAATAGAAGATTAATAATGTGTACCTCCTGTACCTATGGGAGGTATGATAAAAACCGAGTAATTTCATGAAATGGCCCAAAGTACCACCTAAAGTACCATTTCCAGCTAAAGACAAAAGATCTTCTTGGGGTAGAGGAAGCCAGTTATGGGAGGTTTTCAGGAAAAGCACAGTAAACAAGGGTATGGTTGTTAGGCAGATTTAAATCTGTGCCTTCTTCCTTGGTAGGAGAGATTTAGTCATCTTTTTCCTGATGTGGAGAGGGACACACCCTTATAAAAGGAGATTTTCCTTGTCAATGTAAAGAGACATATTTTGAGATGGCAAATTCTGCTCCCCTTGAAGAAAGAACAAATTAAAGGGAAAAATAGTCCTTTTAGAATGGGTTGATGTTTAATTATAAAGGGCAGAGAAAACATGTCAGCATCAAGCTTAAATGTTAACCAGGCCCCACAAAGATATTTCTTGAGTTTTTGCCCCTTGAAGAAGTGTATTATATCCTAGGTCAAAAGAATTCCTTTGAATTTGTAATAATTATGTGGGTTTTTTTTTTTAAGATTTTATGTATTTATTTGTCAGAGAGAGGGAGAGAGCACGAGCAGGGGGGGGGAGCAGACCTCCCTCTGAGCAAGTAGCCAGATGTGGGACTCGATTCCAGGACCCTGGGATCATGATCTGAGCTAAAAGCAAATGCTTAACTGACTGAGCCACCCAGGTATCTCTATAATAATTGTTATTAAAGTAAAATAAGTTATGCTTATAATATAACACATTGAAAATATCCCCTCATTGCATATGTACTTTACTGTTAAGATTTTTGGGGTAAGGATAAGGGGATTTTTTAATGAGGGGGCATCAACACTGGCAACTCAAGTGGTCCTGGGCATCATGTCTCTTTCTCTGGTTATTTTTGCCATCAGCTCAGGGGCGGAGCTAGCTGCATATGTAAGATTACATTAAAGGGCTGTGATAAATTTTTAAGTAGTAGTGGCTTAAACTGGGAGATTACATGGGAGTGAGGATAGGCAGCCTACTTAACCCTTTAACACCGGAACTAGATTTATTGGTCAGAAGCACTGAAAATAGAATATAAAACTCCTTCTGGAAAAAAAAGAACATCATGTAGTAATAAATAGCCAGAAGAAATACCTCTTCCCTTATCTGAATTATATTTCAGTAATAAAACAAGACCCAAACCAGATAAACAACAGGAAATTTAATCCCACAAATCCTGTCATCGGTGCCAACTGCTATGGAAGGATAGTGCCTTTGTCTCGGGAGGCCTAGAGACACAAAGCTAACTTTTCTCCCACTAAAAGTGGCAGCAGCAGTCAGCAGTACCACAAATAGAATCTAACATTTTATGTAGTATGTCTGTATGTCCTAGCACTACTAAGCGGTGTAGCTGAAGTAGCCCTATTCTGAAGGGAGAAGCTAGAATTGTGTGTATGGCAGATATTTCTCTTTTAAAATTGCATGACAGAGGGGCCCCTGTTATTAGTGTCTTCCTTCAGCCGGTCATGATCCAGGGTCCTGGGATGAAGCCCCACGTTAGGCTCCTTCTCCCTCTGCCTGCAGCTCCCCCTGCTTGTGCCCCCTGTTTTGCTTTGTCAAATAAATAAATTTTTAAAGTTGCACGACTGAGAAATTAAGAAGGGGAAGAAATATGTCCTTTCCGCAGTATTGGCATCCCCTCGGTGAGTGTTCAGCATGGCTGGTAAAGCCGGCAGTTTCCTCAAAATCGGATTTACGTGAAGGAGGGAATAATGTTCAGATTTTTACGAAGTGATAGTCAGCTAGGTAAATATTTTTAAAATGTACATGTTCCATTTCCTAGACCTGAACACAGCATTTAATCAATATTACTGACACATTAGAACATCCAACAAAGCTGAGAGACTTCATATTTTTGCTTAAAGAACCATCAGCGGGGTAATCGTTATCACACAGTTATATTTGTGCATTTTGAATTAGGAGGAAATTAATTTTTAAAGATTGACTTATTTATCACAGCCGAGAATGAAATAGTCCTTGAACCACCCGGTATGGATCCAGTCCTAGGTGCTAGAAGCTCAAAGGAGAGGAAGGGGCAACCTTCCCAGCCCCGAGAGGACAAGGAAGTCTTTTACAGGAGGTGATTGTTTCAGTCTGTCCTGTGTCCCATGTTCCTGAGTCTCTGTCCCTGATCCATGCCTGATGGACGGAGGGCCAGTCCCAGGAGTATAACCACCTGCTGGACAGCCCCCACCCCCCAGGATGCGTCCAGACACTGCAATCCCAACACATCCAAACCTCCATCTCCCTGTGTTCCTGCAAGAATTAGGAAGTCACCCCAGATGTCTCCCTTCCCCTCACGTCCTGCCTCCCGTGGAATCTTGAAGTGTGGGGAAGTGAGTGCAGGGCTGCTGGGAGCCAGCCCCAGCAACACTCGGGGGTCCAGAAGGTGGGGAAGGCATCTGCACTTTCGAATGAGGAGACCAAACTCGAAGAGTGGTGTGGGGATCTCCTGAAAACATTGTTCTCAGGGCTCTTTATTTATAGCATGGCATTCCGTACTTTTTCAGATTTTCTTTAAGTGATGGTTCATCAATCTCGAGTGACATATTTTTACAGATGGAAACTATAAGATCAATTCATTAATCTTGAGTGACATTAGTGCCTTTGAAGGTCCATACAACAAAACAGATGTGCCTCGTTATATCCTAATCTCGTTTTACCTCTCCCTAGCATGGGGAGGTGAATGAGCGGTCATGTATACAGGAGGTTGCAATATCTAAACTACTTATGTGAGTAAAGGTTTTAGTAAATCTTAAAACAAGTATGTCATGCACCTACCATCCTATAATTATCGTGCTTTAGAAAATAAGGATTGGTGTAAGAGAATTCAAAACTAAGAACAAGAGAAAGCATTAACTTGATTATAAGTGTAGTAAGAAGGAATAATGTCAAAGAAATGATAATAGTTAAACAGACAAAGCAATGGAAGTGAATATTTTTTGGTGTCGATGACCGCAACTTTGCATAGCTCCCTCACTTTGAGGGAGGATCATGGCGCTCCGTGCCTTGCAGAGGGAACCCATATGAACCATCAGGCTGCAGGTCTGCGGCACAGGGCTGTACTGGGAATTACAGAAAGCTTGCAGAGAGCCTGGGCCACTGGGCACTTTAAAGGGATTTGTATTTTAGAAAGATTGTTAGCAGAAGGAAACTGGTTGGAGCCCTGAGAGCATGAGCTGGAGAGTGGCTCAGTGGACTTTGGGAGAATGTTCGACCCTTCTACTTTGACCCCAAGTTTGCCGAAGCTAATGCAGATAGAACAAAGCCATTTATGACCAAGTGGCCAATTAGGAAACCTTTGGGTTTTCCTCCCATGCTCCAAACACGCTCAAGGGAGGAGGAAGATTTAAGCAAAATAAGGTCGCCTGCTCTGCTCTTAAAGGGGGCAGGGCTGCTAGCTGGCAGGTTGTCAGAAGAGGAGGAGGTGGTGAATGTGGGCTTGAAGGCCCTGGGCGTGAGGCCAGCCTCCAAGCCCACACTCCAAGGCAGGGAGCTTGGCTTGATACACTTTTCTATAACCAGTAGAATCAAGCTTAAAACACTGCCCGAATCCCATTTCCCTCTCTCCCTAATGCCAGCCTTTTAAGGAACAGTCCAGTTTCCTTAATATTGACACAACAACAAGGAAAATAACTTGTCCCCAAAACAATTTTTTTAAAAGTACCCTTTGCACAAGTGAAAGGACAAGACTAAGGACAAGGCTGTGCAGAGCTGGTTCAGTCATACGGTGAGTTAATGATAGGAAGTAGAACTTCAGTTTTATTTCTTTTGTAATAAGAGCTAACTTGTGAGTCAGGCACTGTATCTGATGATGATCCTCATTATACAGAGGAGGAAATTGAAGGCACAGAGAGATTACGTAACTGCCCCGAGGTCACACAGCGGGTGGCAGGGAGCCTGGGCTTGCCCGTGGACGCTCAGCTCCAGAGTGTGAGTTCTTCACTTGGGTCAGCTGCAGGAGGGGAGAAGGCATTTTCCCTTGATCTCTCCTCCTGTCTAGGCCCCCGCTGCAACCCAGGCGAGAGGCACGGAAGGTGTGAACTCAGGCGTGCGGATGGAAGTAGAAGGTGGGGGCCCATGAGGATATATTTAGGAAATAAACTTTTAGGCTAATTTGACAAAATACATTTAGGAAATCCAAGGTAACAGTTAGGAGGCAAGAGGCACCTGGAATGATCCGAAGCTCCCCCAGAGAGTGCTTACTGAAGTATGTCCATGATTGATTTGGGGAGGTGGGAGGAGACCTGAGGAGGATGGAAGGGAGGATACGAATGTGATGTATTTCTGACCGGAAGTGAGAAAGGCTGGAAAAGTGATACAACTACAGGAAAGAACAGCTAACCTCCATTCCCGTTTAACCCTTTGTTGCTGTCACTCACAGAAAGGTAAGAAATCCTGTTCAGGAACCCGTGAATACGCCTGATAACAAAACTTTGGGGATGAAAGGGCTGTGGGGGTAAAAATGAAAGCTAGGGATCTCAGGGGAGCTAAGAAACTGGTAGGTGAGGCATAGGGTGAATGAAAGAATATCATCACTGAAATCTGAGACAGAAAAGGAGATTAAGTAAACAGAGGACTGTGGCCAACGTCATTCCAGAACTACGAATGAAAAGCAAGGGCTTTTCTGTTTTGTTTTGTTTTGGTTTGGTTTGGTTTGTTTTTGGGTTTTTGTTGTTGTTGTTGTTGTTGTTGTTTTTTTAGTAACCATGCTTTGATAACTTTCTAAAACATGATCTCCACAGCCTTGCTTAGGATAACATTTACAGACTTAAGGGCTGATCTTAACACGGTCCTATGCGTCTGTGGTATGTCTCCTGCAGAGAGGGGAATCAGGAGCCCAGCTGAGTTGTAAGGGTGGTTAGAGTCAGTAAGAAGGAATGAAAAGGAAAAGTTGGTTTGCAAGGAGATAGTATGCAATCAGCCACTAGGGAAAAGCCAGACTATCTGCACAGCACCCTCTAGTGTCTAGGAAAGTCACTGCGGGGGGGTCGTAGGGCCAAAGGTGGTCAGCTCTGTCCCCTCCAACCAGGGTTTACAGTAATAATCTCAAGTTACCCAGGGCCTACTTGGTGTGCCCAGCTGTTGCTTTGAACTTGAATATTTTCAGGGTATTCAGGGCTGGCTTGGCTGAGGCAGGGTTAATGAAGAATAAATTCCCTCTTGTTACTTGAAGGAGAAGAGGCATAGTTGACCCTTGGGGCGCAGTGGGATGTAGTGAGGCAGGCTGAGGCATCAGGTTTAGACCTGGTTTAGCCACTGTGTGGCGCTATGACTTTGACCAAGTTATTTCACTTCCCAGCCTTGGGTTTCTGGCCTGCACACTGTGGGCGGTGGGCGGTGGGCGGTGGGCGGTGGGCGGTGGGCGTTGATATGTGTAAAGCCAGGACATTGTGTGGGACATAGTTGGTACAGCGAACATCTCACCTTCCTTCCTCTTCTTGGCTGCCTTCGAAGAATTCATAAAGTGAACCCTTGGATCTGGCCACTGACTGTCCTTCCTTCCTTCTTGTCACCATGAATTAATTTCTCAGCTCGTTGGCCATGGGAAGCAGAATTGGTTAATAATCATAATAGCTATGAATGCTGGAATAGCTCAGATTGCTTTTTGAACCTGGAGCGTGGCCAAAATGCAGGTCCTGCGTGTTCCCAAAGGGCCTCTAAAACTCCACATGGGAGGTTTCAGAAGAGAGGGCCGAGCGCTGGTCCGTGTGCTGATGTAAAAGGAAGAGCGGCAGTGTGCATTTCTTTCAACTTGTCTAGAGGTCAGAGCCCTCACATGCAACTACCAGATCCCTTCACCCTTTTCCCTGTAAGAGTTTCCCAGACCAAACAAATCTGTATCTTAAGAATGCGGTTTTCGAGAAGGGAGGATCTGATATGGGAGGCAGTCCAAACATCCTTTCTGCCTAGGGGAATGTTTGTACACTTTTTTTTATTAGTCTAGGGCAAATTGCACCAAGAGGTGGGGTGGGGTGAGGTCAGGAATTAGAGACAGCACTATCCAGTGGGCCCCCTCAGCTGCGATACGGTCTGAACCTGTGTTCATTCTTGGGAAAAAATACTTGAATGAAACGCCACATTGACTAAATAATTGAAAATGTTTCTAAGGGAAAGTTATTATGCATGCTCAATGATTTTTCTATTTTTATTTCCTTTAGGAGAACTATCCTATCCCTGAACCAGGCCCAAATGGTAGGTCCTTGGGATACTCGATTTGCATTTTATTGTTTCTTATTACTTACCCTGAAGACACCTGTGCATTCTTTGCTCCCTTCCCCCTCTTTTCCTATTGTTTATGACTTTACCTCCAATTAAAAACTATCTTTTTGGGGCACCTGGGTGGCTCAGTCAGTTAAGCACCTGCCTTGGGCTTAGGTCATGATCTCAGGGTTCTGGGATCGAGCCCCTCAGTGGGCAGGGAGCCTGCTTCTCCCTTTCCCTCTGCCTCTCTCCTGCAGCTCATTCTCTCTCTCTCTCTCAAATAAATAAATAAAATCTTAAAAAACCAAACAATCTTTCTCTTAGGCTGTCAGCCTAGTCTGTTATCCACGGCCCGACTGGATAGATTCAACATGACTGCTACATACACTAAACAGTGATAGATTCAGAAGAGTTACCATATCAGACCAATGACTTGTCCCAGAGTTTCTGACATAAAATATCTTTCTGGACCAAAGGCAGAAGTGTTCCTCATTTGACCTAACCTAGAGTTGGGTCGCTCGGTCTACTATAAGCTGCTATGCAGGTGGCTAAATCCCGTCCTAGCCCTAACCCAAGCTTCCAAAATGAGTGAGTTTACAGAACTTAATCTCTTAATCAGAAAGAGAGCGTCACTCTTCGGTCTAGTGGGGATAGGAGGGGCTGCCTGGAGCGCTGCCCCCAGGGCCTCTGGGCCAGGCTTTCCTGCCACCTTTGTTCCAGTCCTCTGGCCGCTTAGTGGGCAGCTGACAAGCACATTTCCTGGAGCCGTGTGTATATTGGGGGAAGGCATACCCCCTCTTGGCTGGGGCAGAGGCCTGCTGACAGTTTTCCAATCCCTCCCATCCCTGGAGTCCCGCTTCATAATCTGCAGGACTCTGAAGTGAGGCAGAGAGCAAGGAGAAGACTGTAGATAAGTCACCCCATACCCAGCCACCCCAGTCCCCTGTCTGTCCTGGGTGAGTTGGGGATGTGCGGACATAGGACTGAAGGCAGCTTTCGTGGAGCCTCCAGAACTTTGCTATTCAAAGATCAGCTGGCTTATTGATTTATAGTAATAAACATACAGACAATAGCTGTTTCTATCAGTGTTCAGCACATAATGTATATTTAGGGCTGAAGCATTTTCACCAAGATAATCTTGTCCAGAGAAGTGAAAGAGGCCCCTCACTGTGTCCTGAGAAGTTGGTGTGGGTTCTAGAAGTCGCCGAGCCTTGGACTCAGAAGATCCTGGTGCTGTTTCTCTCTCTGATGCAGCATTCTGCTCTCGCTTTTGTGTCTCTCGCTGCCCTTGAGTTGGAAGGGAAAACAATGGTGAATTTCCGCTAGCATTCTAGCAAGTCAGATTTAATCTCTTATTAGGAATTGGGAACTTCAAGAGGAAACTCAGATAATTTCCTCTACCTTGATCTCAGTCTGCACCCTGCCATTTCTTACTCTGTCACTAAGGCCAAGGACCGAGAAGTTTCTGCGGAACCGCTCCTGGGGTGGCTTGCTGATGATCTGTGGCAAGGACAGGGTGTAGGACAGCTGAATGCACAACAGAGCTTTACCTCTCTTTGTTTTTGTAAGACAGAGCTTTTTCTCAGGGAGATACTTGCAACGTGGTCCCCTGAGTCAGACCAGGCCAGTAATCCTTTAGCACTGACTTTAGCAAAAAGGCTCAGTGGCATCATTATTTTTCACTTGGAAAACTGACAACATCAATACCAAGAAATCTCACTTATTCAAACCTGTGAAGGGGAAATACCCTTTGAAACCTTTGGATGGTTTAAATGAAAGCTGCACTCTTAAACCAGACAATAGGCGTGAAGAACTCAGATAGCTCACAAAGTGTTGCCAAGCCTAGGTTTTGTTGGCCTTTCTCTCATGATAGGTAAGAAGCAGGCATAGCATATTAATTCTCTGTCATCAGTTATCTCCTAGAAAAGTTTTTCCCTTAGATGGTTGATACATTTTTTTAATTAATAATATCACGTTTATGCAATATATTAGAGATACAGAACCAAGAAAGAGGAGAAAGATTTATTACATAGCTGCATTTATATATAGATTTATTATATATGTCTATAGGGAGAGGGTGGAGGGGATATTTATTTTAAGGAATTGGCTCATGTGATTGTGAGGACTGGAAAGTGTGAAATTTGTAGGACTGACCAGCGAGCTGGAAATTCAGAGAAAAGTTGATGCTTCTGTCTTGGATTCCTTCTTCAAGAAACCTCAGTCTTTTCTCCTAGGGCATTCAACTGATTGGATAAGGCCCACCCATATTAGGCAGAGTAATCTGCTTTACTCTGGGTCTACTGATTAAAAGTTAATTATATCTTTAAAAAAAAAAACCTCACAGAAACAGCTACGGTTTTTCTTTCTTTTTCTTGCTTTCTTTTTATTTCTTTGTTTTTTGAAAGATTTTTATTCATTTATTTGAGAGAGAGCTAGTGAGAGCACAGATGGGGAGAGGCAGAGGGAGAGAAAGTAAGAAGCAGGCTCTCCGCTGAGTAGGGAACCCAATGTGGGGCTCAATCCCAGGACCCCGGGATCATGACCTGAGCCGAAGGCTAAGCCACTTAACTGAATGAGCCACCGAGGAGCCCCAGTAAGTACTGTTCAACCAAACGGCTGAGCACCATAGTCCAGCTGTCCACACAGGATTAACACTCAAATGGAATTATTTTTCTCTTTCTCGGCTTACAAGCCTTAGTTGGTGTTGCTGTTTAGTTTGTTTTCCTCTGTGGTCTAAATATCGTACCTGGCCTTTGAAACGCAGCCCTCTTCTGTCCAGAGGGAAAGCATGGTGGCACCTCAGAAGGCAGAGGCGTCGTTCCTTTCCTCACCTGCTTTCTCCTTCCTCTTTTCAGAAGTGCTGCTGAAGATGCATTCTGTCGGGATCTGCGGCTCAGATGTCCACTACTGGCAGCACGGTCGAATTGGCGATTTTATTGTGGAAAAGCCAATGGTGCTGGGGCATGAAGCTTCAGGGACAGTCGTAAAAGTGGGGTCACTGGTCAAGCACCTAAAACCAGGTCAGCAAAACCCTTCAGCTAACTGATTTATGTGTTCCTCAACGTAAATAAATATTCGTGGGTACTTTCTCGGACCTGGGCCCTCTGTTAAACCCCGGGGGGTCCAGCAGTGAACAAGACAGTCTCTGTATCTACACCCATAGAACATAACCTTCCACAGAGGAAGACAGGTCTGGGTCACAACACATGACTGGAAAACCACCAGTATTTTTCTAGATTTGCTTACTTCATTCTCTTGAATGAGCTGAGGAATTCTCAGCTGTGGCAGCCTGTGATGTCCCCCAACACAGTGAGTTCAGTCCCCGCTGTGTGACAACGGTCAGCTCTTGACTTTATCCTTCCTTTGCTGAGGAGGCCACTGTACAGCCTGGAGATGACATCAGATGATTCGAGACAAGGAGAAGGTTGGCAGGAGACGCCGTTCTGGGTCAGTTAGGAGACTCTCTCCGCACAGCTGTGGTGGGAGAGGAACTGTCCGACCTTGAAGAAGCTGAACTTGGGTTCCATTTAGGAACATCGTCAGGAACAACTTTCATCCTGAATGGAAGTTGAGGCCACCCCTGAGGTTTTGCGGAGTTATCTTCAAGAGGAAGATTCACAGTTTCTAACAGCCACTGACTGGTTCTTACCGGTCGGACGAGATCTCTTAATATTAGTCATAACAGAGTGGGGTTCTTTAAATTTAAGTTTTGAAAAGTGCTTAGTCAGCATCTATAATGGGTCTCACCTTGTGCCAGTGCTTGGAAGGATACAGAAAATTGAGAAGAGCCGATCCCTGGATACTTTGATCTAGTTGGGGAGATCAGACATCAGGACATACGTAAATACCAGTAATTAGAGAATAAAACCATAACATGCTATCAGGTGTGAAAAAGAATAGGGCTCTCACAGTTCAAGGAAAGGGCATTTATTGTGGGCAGAGGTGTTTAAAGAAGGTTCATGGAGGAGATAGGTCTTTGAGCTGGACATTTAACCATAATAGAAAAAGAAGAAGGCAGTGTTATTTGTTGATTGACTCTTTGTTAGCCTCCGTGTTAAATATTTACCTGTATAATTATGTGTTCCATTGTTGGAATTAGGTACTCCATTTGTCCTTAACAAATGAAGAAAGCAAAGCGCACACTAGCAAATGTCAAGCTGGGGTCCCGGCCTTGGGCTTTCTGACTCTAAAGCAGGTGCTCAGAACCACTGGGCTGTCCAGCAGCTGGAGAATGGTTTTGTATTTGAGTTCATGAAGAGGTCAGAAGCGACTATGCTGGTTAAGAGGAACAGAATAATAAAATTACGGAGGCAAGTGTGACATATGTGGGGTGCTAATAATTCTGTGGTGCTCACAGTAGAGGTTCTATGTTGGGGAGTTAGTGGAGACGTTAAAAATGCATAATCTGTATAAAAGTTCCTCTTTAAAAAGCACTATACAACTGTGAGTTGTTATTCTATTATAATGTAATAATTAGAAGACAAAACTGAGGCATATAAAACTTTACCTGATGATGAAGGATCTTGAATGCTAGCTTGAAGAAGTCACTGTCAATGTTAGAACATAATTTGGAGGGATGCCTGGGTGGCTCAGTCGTTAAGCGTCTGCCTTTGGCTCAGGTCATGATCCCAGGCTCCTGGGATCGAGTCCCACATCGGGCTCCCTGCTCAGCGGGAAGCCTGTTTCGCCCTCTCTCACTTCCCCTGCTTATGTTCCTTCTCTAGCTGTGTTTCTCTCCGTCAAATAAATAAAATCTTAAAACAAACAAACATAATTTGGAGGAAGGGCTGCAGAGAAAGCAGAAAAAGATGCAAACAGGTGGAGCAACATATTTTGGTGGTTGCAGGGACTTCTGTGGATCCTTTTTTAAAGATTTTATTTATGTATTTGTCGGAATGAGAGAGCGCAAGCAGGGGGGAAGCAGAGGGAGCAGCAGGCTCCCCGCTGAGCAGGGAGCTCGATGTGGGGCTCGTGTGGGACTCCATGTGGGAGTAGAAGTCAGATGCTTAACCAACTGAGCCACCCAGGTGTTCCTAGAACACCAAAATTTTTATTGAAATGTTTCCCAGGCTGATTCGGACTGAAAGGTCTAATCAACTAGTCTAGAAAGAAGAAAAGCACTCTCTCAGTAGTTCTTAACGTTTGCTTCTAAAATTTTAACATAAATCTTAATCAATAAATCATATGGAAGAATTCCTCACATATACATCTGGCTGTCTGTCTTATAGTGTGAATTTCCTGTTCACTAACAGCAGCTCGGATAGTTATCACAATGACAAATACAATAATACTATTATTATTAATAATTAATTAACACTACTTACAATGCTCTTACTGCTACCATCACAGCCACCACTACTGTTCATGAACTCTAGCTACATACCAGGGCTCTGAGCTCATCTATAGGTACTTTTTAAAAAAAATTTTATTTATTTATTTGACAGAGAGAATCACAGCTAGAGAGAGAACACAAGCAGGGGGAGTGGGAGAGGGAGAAACAGGCTTCCCGCCAAGCACGGAGCCCGATGTGGGAATCGATCCCGTGTCTCCGGGACCATGACCTCAGCCAAAGGCAGTCGCTTAATGACTAAATCACCCAGGGACCCCTATAGGTGCTTTTAACATAAAAAGACATAAAAATAATATGTGTATATTTAGTAAAGGGCAAACCTCCCACAGGTGTCTCATGTCCGGCTAAGGAGGGCCCCAGCTGCACCCCTACAGCCCTCTGGGGGTGAGGGGTGAGGATTGACTGGGAAGGGACACAAAGGAGGGCATTTCCAAGGTAGTGGTAATACTCTGTATATCATGATATACACATGTGAATACACTTACCAAAAGTCATCTAGTGAATCATGTAAGCTTATCCATTTTGTCACTACCTAAATTTTACCTTAAAAAAGAACCAGAGACAAGTATTGGACTCGAGTTAATGATACACAGGCTGAAATATTTAAGTGTGGAGTATACGAACGACTACATCCGACTTGGAAATGCATCGGGAAAGAAGATGGGGAGATGAGGAGAGATGGATAGATGGGATAGATGGGCGGATATGTGATGAAGCGAATTAGCTCCATATTCATTGAAGAATCAAAGCCGAGGATATCTGGATATTCATTATACTGTTCTTTTAACTTTGATGTATGCTTGAAATTTTCCATAATGAAAAGCTAGAAGAGCACTTGAAAGTCTGGGTTTCCAAGCAGGCACAGTGAGACGAAGGAGAAGGACACTAGCTCACAAGGCTGAATGTTACCATCTCTCAGAGTCACCTCCCTGGGTCAGTTGCCTGCGCCAGTCTGCTAACCCAAGGCTCTGTTAACTCCTAGTTATTGTTTAAAGACAACCAGACTGAACATAAGACGGGTGTAACTGTGGCTCTTGCATTTGGTAAGGCCTTGCCCCGTATTTTCAGAGCAGGTGAAGGGGGAAAGCCTGCGGACCCCACACAGCAGCTTGAGCTGGGTCCTGGGTCCTGGCTTGCCTTAGAGAGGGGCTGGTTCTCTGTTTCCCAGGCTGGGAAGTGGTTGTGGAGCTGGGCGGGGCTTGGCCTCGCCTGGGGCACCCTGGCTCCCAGGAAGGTGGGTGGCTCACTGGGCCAGACTGCCCCGCTGGCACCTCCCCCAGAGCGCTCACAGAAGCACTGCCCCTGTTGCGTTTTCCTCTCCAGGGGATCGTGTTGCCATCGAGCCTGGTGCTCTGCGGCAAGTGGACGAATTCTGCAAGATCGGCCGCTACAATCTGTCGCCATCCATCTTCTTCTGTGCCACGCCCCCTGATGACGGGAACCTCTGCCGGTTTTATAAGCACAACGCTGACTTCTGCTACAAGTTAGTGCCACCTGGGACCTCTCCCCGCTTTGGTTCGGGTTCTTTCTAGTAGTTTCCTGTGGTAATTTGTTCTTTTCAGCCCATAGTTCCAGACAGGAAGCATCCCCTCTACTGGTTGTCGGTTCTTGGTGGCCTTGAGGGCACTAGCGTGCCTCAGGCCAAGACTGACCACAGTACTTTAGCTCTGCCCCGAAGCCCCCCTCACCTGGGCCAGCAACGGAAGGTCGCCGAGCTCACTCCCCTCCAGCCATCCCGCAGATAAGCTGCTGTGGCTTGTCCTCCTCTCCTGGGCTCCAGGGCGGCTCCCAGGAAAGAGAACTTACCGCAGCGGTCACCCTGTTCACAACACCAGCCACGGGGCTTTAGTGAGGAAGTGTGGCCTGGAGCCAGCGCGTGAGCTCCAGGACCCTGGATCCCCTCCCTCCTAGTGACTTGGGGGGAAATGACATCACCTTCCACTGCTATGGTCTCATTTAGTCACCTGAATACCCAATAAGGCAATGCATGTGGAGTCACAGTCGCTGATACTCTGCCTGGCCTTGTGCTCATGAGGGCTTTGAGCCTCTTAGCCGACTTAACCTTCCTAAGAACAGCGGTGTGGGGGCACCACGGGGCAGTTTTGTGGAGGGGCGCAGAGGCCGGATGGAGGAGGCTAACGGGGCACACGGCAGAGCCAGGAGTCAAGCTGGGGTTCCTGCCCTGCGCTCACTACCCTGTCCCAACTCTCGAAGCGGTTTTGGGGCGAGAACTTGTATCTGACCGAGGCAGAGTGTTGCCCTTCCGCATGGGTCCCAGCCCACGGAGCTGTGGGTGCCGATCCCTCTGATTTTCGGGCAGGTGTGTTTTCCTGCATCCCGGCCCCAGCTGTGGCTCTCCTGGTCAGGATGGGGCTTGCCTGATGGAGGCCAACTGCCCGTCATGGGCAGTCGGACAGATCTGAGTTTTCTAGTGCCCACTGGAAGCCTTGAGAGGAGTCACAGGCCAGAGCTCGTGATGGGTTTAAGTCAACACCTAACTCTCTAAAAGAAAGCAGTTCCAGGGGTAGAGTTCAGCTTCCAGCAGTGGTTCCTGCACCAGCCCACTTGGTCGGGGCACTTTCCAAGTGGAGGCACCAAACAAGTTTTCATGAAAGGCAGAAAAGCAAAATGGTAAGGTTTAAAGCTGACCACGGGTCTCTGCCATTGACCAGCCGTGTGACCTTCAGCGTGTTAAACTTCGTAGCCCCAACGTCCTTTCCTGGAAAATGGAGATGGTGATAGTACCGATTTGATGAAATGCATAGAGTTATTGATAGAATTCCATGAGAAAAGCATATCAGATGTTCAGCATGAGGCCTGGCACATGGTAGGTGCTCAGTAAGTGGGGCCATGATACGTCCTAGCCATGGCCTTGTAGGGGCGGGGTAGGTACAAGTTGGGTCCGACAAGAAGCCTTACACTGGGGTTGGGGGCAGGGTCTGTAGGGCTTGGTGGTGGAGGAGGCTGTGTTCTGTGGGCGATGCTAATGGGAGGGCTGAAGGGGACAGGCAGGCCCCACCTCTCCTTTCCTCCCAACGTGCTTCCTGCTCCTGTTCGCACACCAGACTCAAACCCATGTCCTCTCTGGTTTCCGTGTGAGGATTCCTGTACTGCCACAGCCTCTTTATTTTCCTGCCCATCTTAATTTCTTTCTTTTTATCTTCCTGCTGCCCCTTTGGCTTCTCGATCATCCTCTGCCCTTTGGTTATTCCCTCAACCCTATTGTGAAAACCACCAACTTGTCTATTTTCTGATATTTATAAAATCATGATTGATTGGAGCTGGGGAGAAACTTGGGGTGCACTCATCCTCCCTCTTCGTTAATCCCCACTGAACAAGGCCAGGGAAGGAGAACCCAGTGACGCTCCAGGCCAGTGGCAAAGGCGCGGGGCCTAGGAATCTGACCGGTGCTTCCGCCTCATCAGTAGAATAATCTCTCCCTCACAGTCTTCCTCATCACCATCCCCAGGGCCATTTTTCCTGGGTGTTCTCCTGCCAAGGGGAAATGAGAGTGAAGGCGAGAGGAGCCCACCAGTCCTGACCAAAGGCTACCCTCTGCTCCCAGCCATACAAACTTCAGGGGAATTCCCAGATGTGGAGAGGCAGGCTGGTCAGAGAGTGGTTGGCAGTCCCTTGGGAGAGTTTGGAAGTCTTCATTATTTCATTTCAAACTTTTATCCCTTTTATAGAATCGATGGGGCAGGTGGTGTGGGTAGAAGGGAAGATGGCGGTAATCTAAGCAGGAGAGGATGAAGGGGAGATTGTGAGAAAAAAGACGGGTGGGGTATGGGGGAGAAGGCAGGGCAGCGGGCGGGCCACCCTTGGCCTCGTTATTCTGTGACATACTTGGGAGTGAGCACTTGGTTCGGCGGCCATCTTTCTTTCCTTTTGAACTTGAGGAATTTTATGTTCTAGCATGTGGAAGTTTGGGACACTGAATAAAAATACTGGATAGCAAGGGCCACACAGAAATTAGATATTGTCCACAGAGCCACTTGTACCAGGAGGCAGCGAATAAAGGGGTAGGCAGGATGTGGAGCCAGGAGACCTGGCTTTCCCACTCGTTAGTTAGCCTTGTAACCTTGGGCAAGTCTCTGAATGTCATGAGGCTTCAGTTTCCTCTTCTGGAGAATAAAAGTAAAAATAAAGCCTGCCCTTCCTGCCTGACAAGGTCATGGTGAGGATCAAATGAGATAATGGAAAGCAAAAGCCCTTAATCTGTAAAGCCTTATGCAAATGTTTACTGTCATCATCGTGGGGTAGGTAACAGGGTCAAGTGGGCTCAGTGAAACCAAGAAGCCCGTGGAGAAGGTGACACAGCATTTCATCAGCCACCTGGAAGACAGGCCCTCTGCCCATCAGGACCAGTCCAGGCACAGCCAGGCAGCTGCTGCCTCCGATGTGGTTCTTCTGGAACATACCATAGGGAAGAGCAGAGCAACACCAGCTTCAAAGTCACTGCTGTGCAGAGCCGCTGAGAGTTGGGTTGTTTGCTGAGGTGAAACCGGAAAGGCTGTACATAAGTTTGAGGAGTGGATGAGAGGCTGGCACGGGGTTATGTTGACCTTTTGTTAGATGAACTTATTTATTCATTCATTCATTCATTCATTCATTCATTTATTAGAGTTTTATTTATTTGACAGAGAGAGACACAGCGAGAGAGGGAACACAACAGGGGGAGTGGGAGAGGGAGAAGCAGGCTCCCGCCCAGCTGGGAGCCTGATGCGGGGCTTGATCCCAGGAGCCTGGCATCATGACCTGAGCGGAAGGCAGACGCTTAACTGACTGAGCCACCCAGGCGTCCCGAACTTCTCATTTATTAGTGGAAGCCACGCCATGCCTTGTGTTGGATAGCATGTCAAGATAAACTAAAGTGACTTGTCCAAAGAAACCCATTGTCAGAGCCGAGCAGTGTGGCCTGGGCTCTGGAATCAGGCGTATCTGCTTTCCATTTCAAACCCTTTGAGCCTCTCACTAGTTTTGAACCTTTGGAGGAAGTCATTTAATTCTCCAAGGCTTTGTTTCCTTGTCTGTAAAATGGGAATATTAGTACCCACCCCAGAACCCTTCAAGGGTTTGCATGAGTGAACATATGTAAATTGCTTAGCACATGAATAAATGCTCGATAAATACTAGCTTTTGTTATTATTAACCGAGAGGGACTAACTAAGTGTGTTGAATGACACCCCAGGCTTCCTGACAATGTCACCTTTGAAGAAGGCGCCCTGATTGAACCGCTGTCTGTGGGGATTCATGCCTGCCGGCGAGCTGGAATCTCCCTGGGGAACAAGGTCTTCGTGTGTGGAGCTGGTAAGAAACACGACACCCTGGCTATGAGTTCATTAAAGGGAAATGTGAAGATCCCTCTGCCCATCTCATTCCCTCTCCAATGGCTGAAATTGGTCCTAGAATCTCTCTGGGCAGGGTAGGATGACAGTGTCCCCTTCCCTCGGTGACTAGAACTTTCTGGTAAATAAATGGTCTGCAGACATAATGGTAATTCGGATCATCTCCTAGGCAATATAACCCTTTTGGTCATTTAAAGAATGTAATTTGCAATTATTTTTTAAATTGACAGGAAACTAGGGACATGCTTTTGGTAGTAGAGAGGAGGGCAACTTCTGGAACTTTCACACCATGCCAGGGCAGTGGTCTTCTGGTCCATCCAGCAATGAGGTGGGGCCTTCTCACAGCCAGTGGAAGGAATGGAGTCCAGTCCACCGTGAGCCAGCACTCTGTTTGTTGGGGTCACAGCTGGCTGCCTTCTTAAGTCTGTATCTTTTGCCCTCTTTCCCCTATTTCACTCACGTCTCACCACCCCTGCCCCAGCAGCCAATCTGTACTCCATATCTGTGAGCTTTATTTCATTTTGTGTGTCTAAATTCCACATGTAAGCAATATCCTAATATTGTCTTTGTCTGTCTTATTATTGATTACCCTTAGCATAATGCCCTCAAAGTCCGCCCATGTCACAAATGGCAAGATTTCCTTTTATGAATATGAATAATATTCCACTGTGTACATGTAGAGCACGTTTTCTTGGTTTCTTCACCCAGGGGTGGATGCTTAGGTTGTTTCCATATCCTGGCTATTGTAAGTAATGGTGCAGTGAGCATGGGGGTGCAGATATCTTTTTGAAGGAGTGATTCACTTTCTTCAAATAAATTCTCAGAAGTGGAACTACTAGATCATATGGTAGTTCTGTTTTTAATTTTGTGAGGAATCTCCATATTGTTTTCCACAGTGATTGGAAATTTACATACCCACCAACAGTGCCCGAGGGTCCCCTTTTCTCCACATCATCGGCAACCCATGTCTCTGTAATAGTAGCTGTTCTGACAGGGTGAGGTGATATCTCACTGTGGTTTTGTTTGTATGTCCCTGCTGATTAATGATGCCGAGCACCTTTCCATGAACCTGTTGGCATCTTTACGTCTTCTTTGGGAAGATGTCTGCTTACGGGTGCCTGGCCGACTCAGCCAGTAGAGCATGTTCACTGGATGTAGAGATTACTTCAAAAAAGGAACAAGAAAAAGAAAAAAGGGAAAAGTCTATAGATCCTTGGCCCCTTTTAAAATTAGATTGCTTGTTTTTTTGCTCTTGAGTTGTATGATTCTTTATATAGTTTTTGGATATTAACCTCTTACCGGATATGACTTGCAAATATTTTTTCTCACTTGGTAAGTTGCCTTTTTCATTTTGTTGATGGTTTTCGTGGCTGTGCAGAAGCCTTTGAGTTTGATGGGTTCCCCGAATTTATTTCTGCTTTTATTAGATTGTCAAATCCAAAAAAAATCATGTCGAGGCTGATATCAAGGAGCTTATGGCCTATGTTTTCTTTTAGGAGTTTTATGGTTTCAGGTCTTGGTGTTCAAGTCTTTAATCCATTCTGAGTTTGTCCTCATACATTTTCAGGCCTGATTCTGACAGCGCGAAATAAATGACAGAGGGCTAAGAGGGATGATGGGTGCGTAGAAGAGACTTGCCTAGCGAGCTAACAGAGTGTAACATTTAGGTGACCTATCTATTTAAATCTGCTAAGTAATACCTTTTTTGACACAGAAAAAGGAGGCATACTTATCACACATGTATATACAGAGAGATTCACCCATAGCCCTTCACCTATCAGCCTGAGAGAACCACTATAAATATTTTGATGTAAAATCTTTCAGGTTTTTAGAAAAATGAGACCATGTGAAACACTTTATTTTACCTTTTTTAAAGAAAAAAAATCAATATTCCATGACACTAGATGAAAGAGTTATGACATAATTTTTAAGAGTTGTATGGTTTCCCACTGTAGTTTGTTTAGCTAATAACCTCTTTGTTGATCACATATTTTCCAGTGCTTTTAATTTTGGGGGCACGCACAAAACTATTTTCAAAGGCACTGTGAAAAATCCAGTCCTCAAAGATAATTTGCATAGCTTCTTTTGGTGGGTCTGGTTTTTGTATTAAAATTATGTCATCTGGGTTGTAGATAATGAGGGAAACAGGTGGTCTCTGGGCTGATTTTCAGGCTGCCTGAGCAACTTGGTCAACCCAGGGAGCCAGTTCACTTAATGACACCCTCGAAATGGGACCTACAAAGGCTGTGTCTCTCCTTGGGGAGATGTGATGGGGCGTAAGAAGATAGGGGTCAAAGAGAGAACAGGACAATGTATTCAGACCTTCTAAGACATCTTACTCCCTTAACAAATATATGTTTCTTTGCACCTTCTGGTTTTTTGACATGATTCCCAAGCGTATGCATGAGCAAATGGTGAATTTCTAGCTCCAAGGTCCAAAAGAATTAAATGGAACTCAGCACTAGGAGCAGAATTTCATGTAGAATACAGTTCTCCATATATTTGTTTACTTATGCATTCAAACGGTTGGTAAGGTCTCGGTATGTGTCAGGCACTGGGATAGATGCTAGAGGTACCCAAAAGATTTATGGTGCCTGGCCTGGGTGGGGGGGCGTGCGGGGGAGAGGGGGGAGAGCTGATGTTTACTATTCCACAAACACCTCCCATGTCCTGCTTTATTTAGGGCCAATCGGACTGGTCACTCTGATTGTGGCCAAGGCAATGGGTGCAGCTCAAGTGCTGGTGACTGGTAAGAAGGTTTTCTTTTTAAGTCTCCTTGAAGAGGGGAGCACCTGGGTGGCTCAGTTGGTTTAGCACCTGCTTTCAGTTCAGGCCATGATCCCAGGATCCTGGGCTCCAGTCCTGCATTGGGCTCCCTGCTCAGACTGGAATCTGCCCCTCCTCTCCCTCTGCAGCTCCCCCTGCTTGTACTCCTCTCTCTCTCTCTCTCTCTCTCTCTCTCTCTCTCTCTCTCTCAAAATAACTAATAAATTTTTAAAAAGTCTCCTTGAAGAGGAAACAGCTGGCCTGTAGTTTGGAGCAAAGGCATGAGAACTATTCTCTTCCTGGGATTCTGGGTTTCTAAAAGGGCTCCTCCTCTTTTCCCGTGGGTTCCAGGCCTGAAAAGCCCACCCAGGGGATGACCAACTCAGGGTTCAGGAGGAGACTCTTTTGAAGCTTCTGGGAGAGGGGAGATGCTATGGCGAACAGGATCTGGCTCTTTATGTATGGACCTCAGATGCCCCTACTGCTCACTTGGTTCTAAGAGATGGCTTAGTCCTTGGCCCATTTGAGGCACAGAAGGTTTGCCTGTGTGTGTGTGATGCAGAGTTAATGGGATGTATATGTTTATAAGAGGGTGTGTGTGAGGGGTGTGGTATGTGTGGGAGATATGTGTATGTGTGAGGAGAGCTTATCTGTGACAGCATGTATAGGTCGCTGTAGTCAGTGTGGAAGCATGTGGCTTATAGATGGTTGGGGGGGAGGGGCGCCTGGGTGGCTCTATCTTTAAGTGTCTGCCTTCAGCTGGGCTCAGGTCATGATACCGAATCCCGAGATCGACCCCCTCGTAGGGCTCCACGCTGGGCGGGAAGCCTGCTTCTCCCTCTCTCACTCCCCCTGCTTGTGTTCCCTCTCTGGCTGTGTTTCTCTCTGTCAATTAAATAAATAAAATCTTAAAAAAAAAAAAAAAGGAAAGAAGATTGTGTGTGTGGGTGTGTAGAAGGCATCTGTGAGGGAGAATGATGTGGGTGTAGATAAGTGTAGCATTGTGTAGAGTGTGTAAAGGGGAGAAGGGTTGTAGGCAAGTGGGCGTGTTTTGTGTGCAAATGAAGGTATCAGAGTGTAGAAGGTATGAGGGTGGACGTGTGAGGAGCAGTCACCTTGCAGAGAGAGAGGTGGACAGCGGTGCGGCATGTGTCGGGTGTGGGGGCGTGTGTCGGACGTGGGGGCGTGATGTGTCAGGTGTGGGGG